>CM035413.1:186973854-187128854 GCA_020310875.1 Ceratopteris richardii
GCATTCAAAAATAATCCATAAGGGCTCATCCTTTGGACGTAACATGTAAGTCGATGCCAATCTCCCCGTCTATATATAGGATCACAATATGACATAAGAGTGACTTCAAATTTTGGAGGCACATACAAATCCTCTACAATAAAGAGACCACGACAACACAAGTGATAGTGGAGGGAGCAATCATATAATGATTACCCCAAAAGTTAAAAACCTCTCCATCAAAAGGAACACGTCCTCTATGCCATCCTCCAAATCTTCTTCTATCATATGTTTGTACTAGAGGATGATCATGAATTGGCAATGGATAATCCCCAACTGTTTCATTCTGTAAACGAAGAGGTAGAGGATTTCAAAAAACCACGGTTTATAATGCATAAATGGCATACTTGTGACATGTATGAGATATATCAACATTATTAGTAGGAGAATCATCATCATCATCATTATTGAGAAAATATTCTTGTATATAATGTATAAGTTTATTTTATATAGGATTTTCAAATGTAACAATAATATTAATTTATGGAATCAATACATAGCAAAGAATTATCACGTTGATCATGTGGTGGTGCATGCTAAAAAATACCATAATCTACTTCATGTTCAATACATTCCAATCGTTGTATTTGATATGTGTCGTTGCAAAAATCAAACCAACATATAATATGTTGTTGATAATAAAAATCATGATAACTCCTATCAAACGACACGTGTGAAGTCATTTCATGGATAGGAGGTGGTGGAGTACCCTCTTATTGATCAGAATATGATTATAGTATAACAATAAAAAACATATATTAGTCATGTATGTATCTTTCAAATATTAGAATTAAAAATTTGATATACTTATAGTAAGCAGTCCTTGCATGAGTTCCTTCTCATAGTTCAGAATCTGATTGTGTAGCAAAAAAGGTACTAGGTAATAATAATTGAATTATTTACATATCTACACATTCCCATGTACACATTTACACATACACATACTTACATATACATAGATACATTGAATGACATATAAATACACATGTAAAATCTGTAAAATCATACATATATGATGTGTATGTATGTATGTATGTATGTATGTATGTATGTATGTATGTATGTATGTATGTATGTATGCATGGTGTGTGTATGTGTATGGATATGTGTATGTGTGTGTATATATGTGTGTTATGTATGTACATGTATGCATGTGTATCTATGTGTATGTGTATTTGTGTGTATATGTGTATGTATTTGCATATATTTATTATAATTTATTATTTTTAATAATATTACATGTATGTGTGTATGTATATGTGTGTGTATGTGTATGTGTGTGTATGTGTATTTATGTGTGTGTATGTATATGTATGTGTATGTGTGTGTATGTATGTGTACGTGTATGTGTATGTGTATGTATGTATTTGTAAGTCTATGTGTATGTATATATGTGTGCATGTGTATGTATGTGTATGTTTGTGTATGTATGTGTGTGTATGTATGTGTATATATGTATGTGTGTATGCATGTTTAAAAATGTGCATGTATTTATTACATATGTGTGTATAGGTATATATGTGTGTATGCTTAGATAACTTCATAAGTAGCTAATGTCCAAAAACTTGCTATTTTGGTCTTAACACATGCTGGATCTTTTTCTCAATGCTCACATTACAGTAGCAATTGATCAAAATCCTTTTGAGGGTATCTAATTAGCTTTGATAGATAATAATTACAAGTGGAGTCGATTAAAATGGTAAACCATACACTGAGCAATCAATTTAACAAGTAGATGCTTACCCTCGACATTTTAGGGACTGTATAGAGAATGACTAGAGAGTACTTGGACACCGATTTCTCACAATTGGCTAAACCAGATGCCTTGAAAATTAGGTAACATGAAGTAGACTTTTTGCTCGTTCCAAAAATCTATAGAAAATGAAAAATAATGGAGAGATCATTGAGATATGGCCATGCAAAGTTCACTATTCTGAGTAGACATAGCAGAGAAGTCAACAAAGATACTCAATGATGTATATGTATTATGGCACATGATTTTACAAGATCATTGTCTCTATGATGATGCCAAATGATAGTGAGATGAGGGAGCAATATTTTATTCTCCTCAACCTCTACAAATGATAAAAAAATGAGCTCTTAGAATGTTGGAGTTTATTGATCTCCAAAGTACAGCTAGAAGTAGGTGAAACCCCCTATGAACAAGTTGACCTTCTCGCAAACTCCATCATAGAAGACCAGTCATGCTTGCAGAGCTTACTATTCTCCAATGGCTTAGAATTTTTAAAAACTGTTTTAACCACATATACTAGAGACCAAGAGCTTTCCCATGAGCCAAAGAACACCTAATTTGGATAAATACACAAGGAGATATGACCTCTGCAATTTTGAGGTTTAATGGAGACCTTCAGCAGAGGTGAAACCAGAGAACACACACTACTTGCAGAGAGTACTGCTCTCAGCTCACAAATTCAATGATTATGCAAATTTACAAGAAGAAAGTAGACAGTAAGAACTTTCAAATGAGCTAACAAACATGTAATTTGGATATATAATGAGGGAGATACAAGCTCTGCAATCTCTGCATACAAAACTACAGCAGCATAGAGATACACATATGCTTCTCTTGGACTTCCCACAAGATCACGACTTTTCTCCTCTTTTTATAGCATGGGAAACTAATCTAAAACCTTCCTAATACATCTAAATTCGTGGTAGACACTTGGGTTGAGGTATTACATGACTCAAGTGCTCAAATAAGCAAATTATTGATGGACTTTGAGAACTAGCCACATCCACCTTCCACTAGGACACCACTGCAGCTCCCTTGTGACTCACTAATTTGACTCACCATGTTCTAGAACTCAGGTGGTATTTTTGCTATCATTTATGAATAATATGAGCCTTCTTGAAGTATTTGAAGACTTTCCAAAGGTATTTACATAATTTGAAACTTGTACCCTACATAAAACAAATGTTCGCAACATTCTCTCCCTCAAGTTTCAAAGGGTATTTCCTTCATGCCAAGAATATAGTTGAATCTTTGAAGCTTTGGTCCATCCAAGGATTTGGTGAAGATATCTGCAACTTGATCCTTTGTTCCCACAAAAGAAACTTGTACTTCATTGTTTATGGCCTTCTCTCGAACATAATGATAGTGAACCTCTATATGCTTTGTTCTAGCATGAAAAATAGGATTTGAGGTCATATGAATGCTGCTCAAGTTATCCCCATAGATCAGTGGTACATCAACCTGCACATTCAAGTCATGAAACAACTTTCTAAACCACATAACCTCACTAGTAGCCAATGCTAAACCTCTATACTCAGCCTCTGTAGAAGATAAAGCAACTGTAGGCTGTTTCTTTGAACTCCATGTTAATGTCTTGTTTCCTGCTATTACCACATATCCACTTGTGGATCTTCTGTCATCTTTGCTTCCAGCCCAATCTGCATCACTAAAGACTTTAAGAGTTAGATCATCATCATGACTATAAAATAATCCTTCGTTCATGGTACCTTTCAAATACCTAAGCACTCTTTTCGCTGCATGCATATGAGGTACTCTAGGTTCATGCATAAACTGTGACAATACTCCCACTGCATAGCATATATCAGGTCTAGTTTTTGTTGCATAAATCAAAGATCCTACCATGGATCTACACATTCATATCATGCAACTCATCACCTTCCTTTGCACTCAATTTTACATTACATTCCATTGGAGTAGAAACAAATTTACATTCCTGCATACCAAACCTTTTCAACATATCACATATATACTTTCTCTGTATCAACCACATACCTTCATCGCCATACACAATTTCAATCCCAAGAAAGTATCTAAGCAAACCAAGATCTGAAATTTTAAATTCCTTTCCCAAATTACCTTTTATCTCATCAATTGCTTCTGCATCATTCCCTGTAATCAACAAGTCGTCCACATAAATGCATACATAGACACACATGTCATCTACATGTTTTACATAAAGTGAAGGATCAGCATGACTAGTTGTGTATCCTTGCAGCATAAGATACTTTACCAACCTTGCATTCCATGCCCTTGGTGTCTGTTTAAGACCATACAATGCCTTCTTTAACCTGCATACATGATTAGGACATTTTGCATCCACATAACCATCTGGTTGTGACATATACACTTCTTCATTTAACTCACCATAAAGAAAGGCATTCTTTAGATCAAGTTGATATATATTCCACCTTTTACTTGCAGCTAAATCCAACAAAGTTCTCACCGTTGCCATGTTTGCTACTGGACTAAATGTTTCCTCATAGTCCAATCCTTGAGTTTGATTATATTCTTTTGCTACAAGTCTAGCCTTATATCTTGACACACTACCATCACTATTTCTTTTAATCTTAAAAACCAACTTGCAACCAATTACCTTTTGTTTTGGTGTCTTTGGAACTAAATTCCAAGTCCTGTTATCCTGTAGTGCTTCCATTTCTTCTCTCATTGCTTTCTCCCACTTTTCATCTCCTTTTGCCTCATCATAACATGTGGGTTCATTTTCCTGCTCAACTTTTGTCATAAAAGCATAATGAGTATTCATGAAAGATTCATAAGTATACCTTTGAGGTTGCTTACTCACTCTTGAAGTTCTTCTTACCTCCAATGTAGATGCTCTTCCTTTCTTATTAGGAACCATTGATGATTCTCCATACTCACATACATCACTAATTTCCTCTCCTTCATCATTAACTTCAACAACCTTTACTTTTAACACTTGGAGGTGACTCTTGCCTTAATCTTCCATTGAAAAGTAGCTCTCTTTCTTCATCCAAACCACTTTTCTCATCACTTAAACTTCTTGTGGGCTGAGGTGAGCACTCATCTCCTTCACCTGTATCTTCTTCATCTCCATTTATCACCTGCAAACTTTTCTTATACCATGAAAGTGATTCATCAAAATTTACATCTCTTGAAACAACCACCTTATTGGTATGAGGATTATAACATCTATATCCTCTTTGAGTATCCGCATAGCCAATAAATATACACTTTTCTGATTTCACATCAAGTTTTGATCTCACTTCACTAGGTACATGTACATAACATACACAACCAAATACTTTCAAATAACTTACACTTGGTTTCCTTCCATGCCATACCTCAAATGTTCTCAAATGATGAACTCCGGCAGTAGGTACTCTATTCATAATGTACACACTTGTGCTAACAGCTTCAGCCCAAAAAGAATTAGGCAAACACATATCATTTAGCATGCTTCTAGATGCTTCTGCTATGATTTTGTTTCTTCTTTCTGTGACTCCATTTTGTTGTGGAGTATACATGCATGTAACTTCTCTTTTGATACCTTCATCATACAAAAAATCAGTAAAAGCTTGAGAGAAATACTCTCCCCCTCCATCGGATCTTAGCTTCTTAACATATCTTCCTGTTTGCTTCTCCACAAATGATTTAAAATTTTTGAAACAATCAAAGACTTCACTCTTATGTTTAATGAAATACACAAATGTCATTCTACTATGATCATCAATGAATGATACATAGTACTTATTACTAGCCAAGGATGCCTCTTTAGTAGGATCCCATATGTCCGTGTGTATAAGGTCTAGCAATCCACTGCTTACATAGCTTGAATGTTTGAAAGGGTGTCTACTCTGCTTACCCATTTGACATGCTTCACAAAGATGCACCATATGTTGCTTAGTAAGATCAGGTATTCCTTCAACAATCCTCTTCTTTGATAGCTCCTTTAACCTGTGTACATTCATGTGTCCAATCCTTTTGTGCCATAAATCTAGCCCTGCTATTCGATGCATACCATAAGAGAAATAGTTTGTATGATTTGGGTTTACCTTGAATGTAAACAGTCTACCTTGTTTTTGACCTCTAGCAATTAAGCTCCTTTGCTTTGGATCCTCAGTGAAGCAACCTGCATGATTAAATCTTATTTGCAAACCTTTTTCTACCATTTGACCAACTGACATCAAATTATCAGTGATCGTTGGCACATAAAGTACATCCTTTAAGCAATTTGTCTTGCTCTTATCCTGCATAACAACATCTCCAACCTGCATAATCTTATGTGTTGTATCATCTCCTGTTTCAACATGACCTTTACATGAAGGATTATGCATATTAGAAAACCATGAAGCATCATGTGACATATGGTTAGAAGAACCACTATCTACATACCATACATCACTATTGCAATTCATCTTAGTTTCTACATTCATCATAAGAAGAGAATCATAATCATCACTTTTACCTTCAACTGCATAATTTCCTTGTTGTTTACCTCTTCTTGAATAGCCTCCTCTTCGATTACCACCTTGATTATTTTCATTTTGATAACAATCTTTGGCATAATGTCCATACCTTCCACATATATAGCAATTGTTGTTATCTTCACTCCTTTGTCTTTGATAGTAGTTGTAGTTGCCTCTCATACCTCTAGCGCTTGATCTTCCTCTTCCTCTTGTGTTGATGAAGCCACTTGAAGTCCCTTGATCATCGCTCCTTCTTCCTCGACCTCTATTTGAACCTCTTCTTCCTCTGTTTCCACCTCTTGATGATCCTACATAAAGAGCTTGTCCTTGAGATCCTTTTTGATTTGAAGTAGAGCCATTTAGATTCATCTCCTCCATGACCATAAAAGCAACAAGCTGATCAAAGTCTGGTAATTATCCTCTAACATAAAATGAAGTAATGAATGGTTTCCATCTCTCATCATCCTTGAGTCCATTGAGAGTATGTGCAACCAAGTCGTCGTCCTCCACATGAGCTTGAATTGATCCTAGTTGATCTACAATCTCTTTAACCTTCAATAAGTAATCATTGACCGATGTCCTTGTATCTTTCTTTATGTTATTCAACTCATTTTTGAGTTGAATCTTCCTTGCTCTTGTACCTGTAGCATACAACCTTTCCAATGCAAGCCAAACATCTCTACTTGTGTCTAGATCTTGTATGTGTCCTACCATTGAATCTTGAATATTTTGTGATAAAATGAATATAACCCTTTTGTCTCTTTCATTCCAAAGTCTAAACTCCCTCATTGTTGTTGATTTGGATCCTCTGGTAATATAAGTTTGATATCCGTTCCATCAATCAAACCATACAAGCCTCTACCTTGCAAGTATGTTGTGATTCTAAATCGCCATGCTTGATAGTTGTTCTTATCAAGCTTCTCTATTTGTGCATGTTGATTGCCCATTGTGTAAATACTAAACCTCCTCTTTTAACCCTCCTTTTGGATAAATGTGATAAAAAAAAGTATGAGATTTACCTTTGTAGTAAAGTCTATGCACCTTTCTTTGCTTGGATGTTGCTTGAGATGCTTCCTTGCTATCTCCTTCTACCTTTGTGTAGTGTCGATGATGAACCTCTTCTCCAATAGCTTTAAATTCTTCATCAAGGTATTATAAACTTCTCCAAGCTTCAATTCCTTGCTCTGATACCAATGTTGAAGTTTATTGATCTCCAAAGTACAGCTAGAAGTAGGTGAAACCCCCTAGGAACAAGTTGACCTTCTCGCAAACTCCATCACAGAAAACCAGTCATGCTTGCAGAGACTGTTCTCTAATGGCTTGGAGTTTTCTAAAACCGTTTTAACCACATATACTAGAGACCAAGAGCTTTCCAATGAGCCAAAGAACACCCAATTTGGATAAATACACAAGGAGATATGACCTCTGCAAGTTTGAGGTTTAATGGAGACCTTCACTAGAGGTGAAACCAGAGAACACACACTACTTGCAGAGCGTATTGCTCTCAGCTCACAAATCCAATGATTATGACAATTTATAGAAAGAACGTAGATAGTAAGAGCTTTCAAAGGAGCTATCAAACATGTACTTTGGATATATAATGAGGGAGATACATGCTCTGCAATCTCTGCATACAAAACTACAGCAGCATAGAGATACACATATGCCTCTCTTGGACTTCCCACAAGATCACGACTTTTCTCCTCTTTTTATAGCATGGGAAACTAATCTAAAACATTCCTAATACATCTAAATTTGTGGTAGACACTTGGGTGGAGGTATTACATGACTCAAGTGCTCAAATAATCAAAGTATTGATGGACTTTGAGAACTAGCCACATCGACCTTCCACTAGGACACCACTGCAGCTCCCTTATGACTCACTAATTTGACTCACCATGTTCTAGAACTCACGTGGTATTTTTGCTATCTTTTATGAATAATATGAGGTTTCTTGAAGTATTTGAAGACTTCCCAAAGGTATTTACATAATTTGAAACTTGTACCCTACATAAAACAAATGTTCGCAACATAGAAGAGGCATATAGCCCGCGAGATTTACAAGCTCTTATATAAGTGTTGTTTTCTTCCAATTTGAATTTGAAATTCAAATGAGCCTCCACCTAAAAGTGTTCCTCTAAGTTAGGAGTGATTCTACCAAATGAGATGCGTAGCTTTTATCTCTCATAACATCACAAGATGTATGGAATCACAAGATTCTTTCAAGATCAAACACTTTTACAAGTGGTGAATGTCCAAGTATTACAAGCAATGATTCATGTGACTCATCACATGCCTAATCATCTAATCCTCCAAGTAAGACAAATGTGAAGGCTTGGATTTGCACCAATAGCTCCTCGTCAAGCCAAACATCTTGGCTTTTACTTCTTCTTGAATTTTCTTGAATGTCCTACAATCCAATCATAGCTTTGAACCTGCAAAGTTTAGTACCATTAAGTGCTTTGGTCAATAAATCTGCACATTGCATATTTGTGGAGACATATGCCAATTGAATCTCCTTGCTCAATAGCTTCTCTCTAACATAGTGATAATGTACTTCGATATGCTTGGTTCTTGCATGATAGATAGGATTGGCTGCAAGATGCAAAGAACTTGTATTGTCACCAAAAAGCATAGGTGAGTGAGTATGAAGTCCTAAATCTGAATATAACAATCCAATTCACATTGCTTCTTATGTAGCATTGGCTAATCCCTTGTATTCAACCTCTCTTGAAGATAGAGCAATAGTAGGTTGCTTCTTGGAAGACCATGAAATTGGCTTATCACCTGCAAAAGAAAGATAACCAGAAGTACTCGTTCTGTCATCCTTACAACCTGGCCAATGTGCATCTGAGTAAAGCTTTCTGTCGACGTCTGATGTGTATGGAAAGTATAAACCTTGATTTTGAGTACCCTTGAGATACTTCAAAATCCTTTTGGCAGCTTCCAAGTGAGGTGCTCTAGGTTTACGCATGAATTGACTTAAAACACTTACTCCATAAGCTATGTCAATCCTTTTTAAGCTTGCATAGTTTAGACTTCCAACAATGCTTTGATATCCTGCAATGTCTTCACGAAATTCACCTTCATGAGCACTCAATTTGTGGTTTACCTCCATAGAGGTGCTAGATACCTTTGCATTCTCGAAGCGGAACTTCTTCAACATGTCCTGCACATATTTCCTTTGAGTAATGTAAATTCCAGCATTTGTGTAGAACAATTCAAGTCCAAGAAAATACTTTAGAAACCCTAGGTCACTGATTTTGAATTCCTGCATCATTAGGGTATTGATTAGTTTGATGCCATTGGCATCACTCCTTGTAAGTATGATGTCATTAACATACACACATAAATATATCATCTCTGAATTACTTCTCTTGACAAACAGAGAAGAATCTACTTTGCTCATCATGAATCCTTGATCTTGAACACATAAGTTACCTTGCTTGGATCATCATAGCGAGGAGGTTGAGCCATGTAAACCTCCTCTGAAATCAAGCCATTGAGAAAAGCATTTTTCACATCCAATTGATACATATTCCAATTCCTAGATGCAACCACACTTACCAATACTCTGATAGTTGGCATTTTAGCC
Source organism: Ceratopteris richardii (assembly GCA_020310875.1). NCBI lineage: Eukaryota > Viridiplantae > Streptophyta > Polypodiopsida > Polypodiales > Pteridaceae > Ceratopteris > Ceratopteris richardii. The sequence goes on from CM035413.1 coordinate 186,983,708, forward strand.
ATAGGTGAAAAAGTCTCTTCATAATCAATTCCTTGGGTTTGTGCAAAACCCTTAGTCACAAGTCTAGCTTTATACCTGTTTATTGATCCATCTAAGTTTCTCTTGTTTTTGTAAATCCATCTAGAACCAATTACCTTCATTGATGCCTTCTTGGATACTAGCTCCCAAGTATCATTCTCTTGGAGTGCTTCTATTTCTTCATCCATAGCTTTCTTCCATTTTGCCTTGGTACTTGCTTCTTCATATGAAGAAGGCTTTTCAAGTGATAAATGTTTAGCAAGATAAATGGAATGCTTAGTAACTACTAAAGTATCGTACCCATATCTGATTGGCTTCTTACTCTCCCTTTGTGATCTCCTTAAAGCTTGGTTGGATAATTCATGTAAGTCTTCCAACCTCTTCATTTTGGCTTTGCCCTTTGATTTCCATGCTTTGAACTCGTCTAAGTTGATGGTGTCCTCATCATTTGATTTGATGTCTTCAATTTGGCTTGGATCTTCCTTGGTGAGGCTTGGAAATTCCTCTTCCAATTCATATGGCAATTTGACTTTCTTGCATTCACTTTCAAACCAAGAATCATTCTCATTAAAGACAACATCTCTACTGACCATAAATCCTTTGTTAGATGGATTATAGAACCTGTAACCTTTTTTATTTAAATCATACCCTATGAAGATGCACTTCTTTGTGTTAGGATCTAGCTTACCTCTGATTTGAGATGGAACATGCACATAAGCAACACATCCAAATATTTTGCAATGATCAAGTGATGGCCTTCTACCATGCCATGCTTTATATGGGGTCATCCTATCAAGTGATTTGGATGGCAACCTATTAATAAGATAAGTGTCATTAGATACACTTTCTCCCAAAAATAATTAGGTAATTTCTTTTCATTAAGCATTGATCTAGCTGATTCCACAATCAAACTATTTCTCCTCTCTTCTACCCTAGTTTGCTCAGGGGTGTACCTTGTAGTAATCTCCCTTTTGATACCTCTGTCTTGCAAAAATGCATCAAATTCATTGGACAAGTACTCACCTCATCCATTTGACCTTATCCTCTTTAGACTTCTTCCTCTTTGATTTTCCACAAGTGCAAGATACTTCTTGAAGCAACTAAACACTTCATCTTTATGTTTCATAAAGTACAAGATAGTCCACCTACGGAAATCATCAATGAATGAAACATAATACCTTGAGCCTGAAATTGAAGGGTTCTTGCTTGGTCCCCACACATCTGTGTGAACAAGTTCCAAGTAATTTTCATGCATATATCCTTTCTTTGTGAAGGGTAACCCGTGTGATTTACCAAGCTGACAAGCACCACATTTATATATCATGTGTTGCTTGGATACATTAGGTATTCCAAGCACACATTGATCTCTACATATTTGCTTCAAGGTTCTCTAACCAATATGCCCTAATCTTTTATGCCAAATCTGAAGCACAGACAATGTTTGATCCTTGTAGTTATAAAAGTGCAATATTTCTAGTGTCCTAAAGTTCAAATGTTAACAATCTACCTGTTTTTTTTTCCTTGGAAATTCTCTTGAATCCATGGGAGAAATGTAAGATGAGGTGGCAAATTTTTCCACATGGCATCAGATAGATGCCTTTTACATAGGATAGAGAGAGAGAGAGAACTTATAAGGGATTTTCATAAGTGAGTTATTAGAACAGTTATTAGATTTAACATTTTAGGATCTCTGTGTGTCTCGTAGAGCAAAGGACGGCCTCGTGTTGCACGCGGCATGTTTAGAAGGTGCGACAAGTAGAAGTAAAAGAGCTTAACTCTGGTATTAGAGCAAGCATTTTGGTCATATTCCGCATGAGCAAGAGACGGGATTTGAACCCGCATCACGTAAATGGAAGGCAAACCATGTATCCAAAGTGACATGCCTCTATGGTGAACGTTATGCAGGGCCATTCGCTATATATCGTCAACTAAACCTAGAGAATGGGGCAAAATCAAGCAAGTGCAACTTGAAGAGGATCATGGTGGTAGTTAGAGAGAATTTTCTCATTGAAGGGAGGCTGATATTGGTCTTTGATGTATGGATAGATGTGTGATGATATCATATATATATATATATATATATATAACAGATTGGATACAATTAAAGACTTTGAAAGATACTTCTTTTGATAAGAGGAGGATGGAGAGAGGAGCCTCCATGGGACTTCCACACAATCGAAAGTCTCTTTGCAAAAGGAGGAGATATACCATGTCTTTTCACTCCTACACAGGTACAAATTAAGGTTTTTTTGTCATTTTTGGTATGTAATATGAGGGTCATTTAGGACAAGTTGAAGGAGGGAAATGAGGTATCCTTAGAGAGAGGAGTATGGAATCCTGTAAGGAAAGTAAATTCTAAAGATTTAGTAGAGAAAAGATAGAATTTGACCTCTCCTAAGTCCCCTCATCAACCATTTTATGAGATTTCTAGAAGCCAAATTGGATTAAATTTCTATTTTGGAGAGGAAGAGAGAAAGTAGATTAGGCATACGTTTTTAGGGAAATCATATGTATGGAGAATATGAGGTATATACTCTCATCTGGAGTTAAGGATCCACTAAAAATACAAGAAGGCAAAAGTGGAGGGTATTTCCAAAATACTCTACTTCCATGATTTTTTACATAAATTTCAGGTGCTATTTTTGAGAAGTAGCCATTTTGGGAAATGGAAAAGAAGAGGGATTTTTCATAGATTTATTGAAAAGACCATGCACACATGTAGTATAGTGTATGGGCTTTCATATAGAATCACAAAATGCAAAGATTGGCTCAGTATGATGGGAGTTTGAAGCTCCACAAAACCCCCCTTCCACCATTGTTTGAGAAAAAATTTCAGCACCTGAATTTGATAAATTTCCATTTTGGAAGAGGGAAAAAAGGTGCACTAGCTAGGGATGTAATCCACAACAAAATCATTAGATTCACAAGAATAATAAGTTAAGGAGGAATTTTGTATCCTCAAAGACTCCCTTTCCACACTTTTTGAAAAAAATTCAGATGTTAATTTTTGTCAAACTTCACTTTTGGGAGTAAGAAAAGAGACCATTTAAGAAGCTTCACGTGGATTACTGCATACATACATGAAGTATGGTTTATGTTTTATTATGGAGAATTAGAAAATCCAAGAAAAATCTACATTTGGAGTGGATTAGAGGCTTGCTAAAATCTCCCATATAACTTTTTTCAAGAAAGTTAAAATCTTGATTTAGGCCTCTTTTGGGGAGCCAATTAACATGCACAATTGGGGGATTTCGTGAGATGAAAATAGGCCTAAGCATCTTCATATATTTCTCTCTCAGATTATGGAGAGAATTTTAGGATTTCCTTGATGGAAGAATGCTCCAAAGATCATATTTTCACACTTTTTGTAGCCCCTCCACCAATCCACTAGTTTGGGATGTCACACTTGGAGAGGCCATATCTTGGGCTAGAGAACTCTAAATTGGATGTGCTATGGCTTGTTTCGAGGAGAACAAGCTTTAATTTCATTTTATGAAAAGAAACCTTGGAAAATATGCATTTTTGCAGGTCTATGTAGGTCTGCAAGGTCTAAACAGTTTTTGGCAAGTACCTTCCTGGAGCCATATTTTACAAACTGGGAAGGCGATTGAAGTAATTTCACTTCAAGCCACTTGCACATCATACATAGTTTCTTTTTATGATTACTTGCAAGTCCTAAAAAGGTTTTTTCAGGTCTAAAGAGGGATTAAAAATGCATTTTTTGGGTTAATTTGCATTATTTTGTAAGCATCTACCATGCTTTATGTTTTGGGAAGTGATCTTATGTTTTCGGAAACTTCAAATTTTATGTTAGAATATGAAGAGGAAAGTGCAAAGGTCTCGAAGCTCATAAAAAAGGATTGGATGCATGCAATTCCAATACCAAACCATTCAGGGACGTATGCTTTATATTTCACGCATTTTACTTTATTCTATGGCATATTTTGTATGTACATGCATGGATTTGAATGCATACATCAAAGTTGATCATTTTTCTAATTCTAAAAGTATGGATCAATGTGTTAGGAGTACATGTTGGGGGATTCTTGTACAAAAGGGAACTGAGTGTTTGTAGGAGAAAAGGGAAAGACAAGAAGAAAGATGCACACTAGAAGCCTCTGTCGATTGATTATAAGAACACAAATACAATGGTGATGCAGAATACAGTCCAATGCTTCTGTGCTCAATCACAAAACACAAAATACCAAAGGGTCTTGTTGCTGCCGGCCTTCTCTGCACCAGACCTCCAACTTCTCCAAGCCTGCACTTGTGCACACCTTGCACCAAGCTTCCAATAAGGGGGAGGGATGGACACCTTCTCTCGCCATGCGCACAGCTTCAATGGGACCTTGGGATCTTTGGTTGTAAGCTTAGCACTTCTCTACACACTTCTTAGTCACTCTTCATGCACACCTTGCACTTCACTTCTCTGCATCGCACACTGTGTGTCTCTTGCACCTCTCTCTTGCACTTCTCTCTCTTGCCTAGCTTAGACTATGCTCTTCTTGCTTAGTCCTCCAAGAATAGTCCTTGCCTTGATTTGAGTGTTGATTCACGTACGCTCCTAACTGCAAGAGTATCTTGGTGCTCATTTTGATGTCCCAAGATTGTCTCCTAAAGTGAGCAGCCAACGAATCCCTGTTTTATCCTATAGTGACTTTAGCCTAAAACAAAAATTTTAATTGGAGGGCCATACTTTCACTTTTGAGTACGCTGCCGCTTCACATACCTTCACATTTTGCCTTTTAATTCTTCACTTGTGCACCTCTACTGCCAAAACACTTTAAAAACACTTTGAACCTTAGAGAAATTATAGAAATACCTCTGCAACCTGTAACCAACTTTCTACAATTTTACCCTTTGTGAACAATTAATTGTGCACTACATGTGCACTTTGACACCTGAACTTTGAACACTTTGACTTTGCCCATGTTGACTTTGATCTCGACCTTGTTTACTTTGACTAATTTTTACTTTGATCCTTTTGAATTTACCTATGATTGACTTTGACTGTGCTTGACTTTGACCAATATGACTTTTATGGGCTCAATAGTTTCCCACCACCTAACGTGCTCTCCGTCCCGGAGAGCTACAACCAAAACTCTGAGCAGATATGACACCATGATACTTGTGCTGCAAATTTCAAAAGGACACCTGAGCAGCTACCAAGTCCACTAGAAGCAGGAGAGAAAAAACACCAGAGAAGAACCCAAAAGTGGAATTTTTTCACGGAAAAGCAAAGGAGGGCAATGGGAAGGTAGAAAGAGGGGGAAGGGAGGGCTGAGGGGGCTGAGATGGATAGGGCAAGGAGGGGTAAGGATGGGGCTGGGCAGAAGGGTAAAGGGAGGGTGAGGGAGGAGGATTATGGGGTCTAGAGAGGGCCGAAATGATCAAACACTAGAGTTACAGAGGGTGCATATGGGAAATTGTGAAGCATAAGGTAAAACAAAGTGAGAATAGACCATGTGGACCATGTTGGATAAAAAGCACGTGAGAAATGTTCTCAAAACATGTAAGGTTTGACCAAAAGTCAGAGAAAAATTGGGATTTTGGAACATTGAAGGCAAAAAATGAGTCTAGAGGTGCCAAAATACATGAAAATGATCCCAAGTTTGAAAAAATTTGCCATCCGAGGCGCAATGTAGAGCCAAAAGCCTTGAACCATGAAAAGTAAAAATATATATATATATTTTTAATTATTTAAAAAAAGATTATTTTTTCCCTCATCTTTTCTTTTATATAGTTTTTTTTGAACGCGCATGGGTTGGCAAAGTTGAAAATAAAAAAATAAAAAATAAAAATTAAAATAACAAAAAATTAAAATAAATAAATAAAATAACCAAAATAAAAAATAGAAAATATAAAATACAAAATAAAAAGATTAAAAAAATAAAATAACACGCAAGGGGGGGTACAGGGGGAGGTGGCGGGGGAGGGGGGGAGAGAGAGAGAGAGAGAGAGAGAGAGAGAGAGAGGGGGGGGGGATTTTTTTTCGAAATAATCTTTCCCTTTTTTTCTTTTTGGAAAAATAAATTCCATGGGGCCCCTTTTTTTTGAAAATATCTAAAATTGGAGAAAAATCCCAAAAAAAATGCAAAAAAATCCAAAACAATTCTCAAAAAATTCCCTACAGGTCTAGGCCCATTTAAAAATCATAGAGAGATTCCTTTATTCCTCCAATTTGGCAAGAAAATGGCATTTGAAAATGAAAAAAAATGCTAGAAAATTCTAAAATGATTGAAAAATTCCAAAAATTGTGCTTATGCGAGGGCTATGCAATGGTTGCTCAATTTGCTAAAAACTCAAAGAACAAGCATGAAAATGGATAAAAACTACTAAAACTTAAGCAAAAATGACATGAGAAGGCTATGTACAACCTAGGCAAATTTTGTAGGCTCTAGGTGATCCATAAATCTTTAATTGTGTTGATGATATGCCTTGAGCCTTGATATGTTGACTAAGAGCATCTCCTCCATAATCTCCAATTGTACTGCACTTCATTTGTTTTTTCTACTTGTTGGGCCCACTGATCATCTGATAGGGCCACCCTAAATCCTTCAATAAAATATGATCTCCTCCATACTACGTCTTTTGTATCTTTGTTTCAGCTATGTTATGACTTAATCTACAAAATTCCATTTTTACTATTCCAACTTCTTCATCCAATGGAACCCTCTGTTTCCAAAGACTTGCAAGTCCTCCTTCCACATCCTCCTTGTAAAGTGGTGCACTTACTATCATATGAATTGACATAACAAATGATATCCATAGCATTATCCATAACAAACTAGCCCTTGATATAGGATTTGAAGTAGCTTCTTCATTACTGTACTTAAGGGCTTTTCTTTTCTTCTCTCTTCTATGGCCTTTGACTGAGACTGTCTCACGCAAGTCAGTAACCCAAATGATGTCCTCTTTTTCTTCATATGCTTCCTGAAGATGCTTCGTTCTTAGGAAAATAATTAGTATAGTGGTCTCTAGCCTCTAGGGAGTTCCGGCAAGGAGGGGCATTTTCTGGTAGAGTGCACCTACTTTGGTAATGCCCACATTCTCCACATTTGAAACAAATAATTGGCCTCCTTGGTCCATTTTCAAAGTTATCCCTATGTCTAGGGTTGTAATTGTTACCTTGATTAGGTGCAACTGCCATCACATTTGCAGGTGGTAGGGCTCCTCCTTGTGTCCAATATGTTATTGCAGGCATTCTTCTTAATTGACATTCATGGGCCTCATGACCAGTTTTCCTGCATAGCTAGCAAGTTACACTTAACAAAGGACATTCACTTACTATATGACCTTGCTTCCTCCACATGGTACACCATAGCCCACTTTTGATGCCACCCCCTTTGAGTTCCTGCAACTCCTGTCGAAGCTGAGCCAGTTCTTCTGCTTGGGCTTCCTCTTCCTTTTGTAGCTTCAATGCCTCTATCTCCCTCCTCAACTGAGTAACAACATTCTCCTTCTCTTTATGTGGCTTATTCCTTTTTAAGCCCTCCAGCTCTTTCCTTAGCTCGATTATTAGATCCTCCATTTTTGTAGAATAGGGTAGTTGAGAAGAAATTGCTCCATATTGTTGCCTTATTTGCTCCAGTCGTGTAGTTGTGTTGATGAAATCCTCTATGGAGGTTGTTGGAAACACTAATTCCTTGATTTTACATTGTGTGGTCATTGGAAGTGGCTTAGCTAACCATTTCTTAATAAAAAAATCATGTGGAGGATCTGGAAACTTAGCCATTAGTGCCTTGGCCCTAGTTAGAAACTCCGGAAACTTTTCACCTGGACCCAGTCTCAAGTTTTCTAATTCCTCTACGATGATCTCTATAGTATTTCCATGTTGGAATTGATTTTTGAATGCATCTTTCATTAAGTCCCAAGTGGTGAAATGGTTCTCAGCAAACTAGCTGAACCATTTATCTGCTAACCCTTCTAATGTGGCAGGGAAGAGTATCAAAAAGGCATCCTCTCTTCTCATGAAGCCTCTTGTTTTGCATAGTGCTAAAAACCTACTAATATGCTCGTCCAGATCTTGCTGAGCTAAGCCTTTGAAAGAAGGAAATTTTATATTTAATCTTGATAGTAGGGTTTCCAAATCTACCTCACATGCCATGCTCTTTACTGATGAGGTTGACAATAGTGGACTAGAGGATCTTCCAACAGCCTTCCTTCTTGTAGCTTTGTAGGTGACCCTCAATGTTTGAGACTAGGTTGCGGTCATGAGTTGTTCATAATACTCTTAGTATGAGATAATTGATAAAAATATTTACCTCTTAACCCAATGGAGTAGCACTGTAGCATTGTCGGCACTTGAACTCTTCTACACTTTGCATTTTGCTTCTCCTATACTCAAATCTCCTTGGTGTCCCACCGTGCGTGCCAAATTTTGTTGGGGGATTCTTGTAGAAAAGGGATTTGTGTGTTTGTAGGAGAAAAGGCAAAGACACGAAGAAAGATACACACTGGAAGCCTCTGTCGATTGATTATAAGAAGACAAATACAATGATGATGCACAATACAATCCAATGCTTCTGTGCAAAATCCCACAGAGTGCTCAATCATAAAACACAAAATACCCAAGGGTCTTGTTGCTGGTGGCCTTCTCTGTACCAGACCTCCACCTTCTCCAAGCCTACACTTGTGCACACCTTGCACCAAGCTTCCAATAAAGGGGAGGGATGGACACCTTCTGTCAGCACGTGCATAGCTTCAATGGGACCTTGTGATCTTTGGTTGTAAGCTTAGCACTTCTCTGCACTTCTTAGTCACTCTTCATGCATACCTTGCACTTCACTTCTCTTCATCGCACACTGTGTGTCTCTTGCACTTCTCTCTCTTTCCAAGCTTAGACTATGCTCACCTTGCTTAGTCCTCCAAGAATAGTCCTTGCCTTGATTTGAGTGTCGATTCACGTACGCTCCTAAGTGCAAGAGTATCTTGGTGCTCACTTTGATGTCCCAAGATTATCTCCTAAAGTGGGTAGCCAACAAATCCCTATTTTTTCATGTAGTGACTTTAGACTAAAACAAAAATTTTAATTGGGAGGCCATACTTTCACTTCTGTGTATGCTGCCGCTTCACATACCTTCACATTTTGCCTCTTAATTCTTCACTTGTGCACCTAAGAGAGGGTTCACCTCAACCTTCCAAAACACTTTAAAAGAACTTTGAACCTTAGAGAAATTATAGAAATACCTCTGCAACCTGCAACCAACTTTCTGCAATTTTACCCTTTGTGAATAATTAATTGTGCACCACCTGTGCACTTTGACACCTGAACTTTGAACACTTTGACTTTGCCCATGTTGACTTTGACCTCGACCTTGTTGACTTTGACTATTTTTACTTTGAAACTTTTGGATTTGACTATGGTTGACTTTGATTATGGGTCACTTTGATCAATATGACTGTTATGGGTTCAACAGTACACTTTTTGATTGTTTACAGGAAACATGGTTGTAGGAACTACATTGTTATGCAACAAAGAGATTGTTGCCAGCATTTGTTTTTATTTTTTTGCAGGTTATGGAGTCCATGTATGAGTATATTGCGTGCATGCCATGGGCTTGGGAAGCCCTATGTTGTTGGATGGCTTGTGTGCCATTGAGTTTATGGCTAAAATTTTCTAGGATTCTGATTCCTTGGGGAAATGCTGTCGAAATTTTTACCACCTCATTGCATGATATATGCACTTGCCTTTAGGTAAGAATGTTATGACATATTAACATGCCTTCCTGCAAATGTCAGTAAAGTGACATCATGCTTATATGCATGTACTCCATGGACTGAGGAGCATCAAAGCAATATAGATAAGGCAACTTCATTAGTAATAGGATCCCTACACATAATCCTTATGGATTTAGACCATAGGATTGCTAAGTGGAAGGAGATACACCTTCACCATTAGGAATGTGCACAAGCAATCCTATAGGTTATAGGAAGTTGCATACAGGCACGGGAGATACATATATGATAATCTTCAATGTAGTGAAGATTAACTTATTTTAAAAAAAGAGTCTCATAGGATGAGTAGGAGACTATGGGGTTTTATGATGAATATCCAAAGAGTGATTAGTTTTACTGATACTCATCACTTGAGAAAGTAGTGAAGCATTTTTGCTGCACTACTAAGGAAACCAATTAGATGGGATCATAGAGATGGGTTTCATGAGATAGCATCGATGGGTGCTTATGTGATTCAATTGATTATTAGGAAAGCCACATGCATGGCACTAGCTCTATGATATAGAGCATAGATCCCTTAGTCAAGAATAGTTGGGATAACCAATACATATATGTATATTGGGATCTATAGAGAGGTACTTAGACCTAGTTTTGGTACCTAGGAACAAGCTCGTTTGGAACCAAAAGGGATATCCATTGTCACATATTGACTAGAACCAAACTAACTAGTTTGAGGACATGGGACTCATTTGAGTCCACCTTTATAAAATTAGGATATGGGATTCATTAGAATCCACCTGCATATTCCATTATATATATATGGAATATATATTCGATTTAGTGCAGTTATGACACCATGAATTGGAAGAAGGTTCCACTGGTATGGGATGGTGGAAATGACTTCCCTTTGAGCACTCTTCTTCTATGGCCAAGGAGAAAAAGTATCATCATTCATTGTGTCATGTCTCACTAGATCAGAGGAGAGCTCTTCGTAGACATCTTCTTGGCACTAGGAATTATCTTGCATAGTTTAGGGAAGGTTTATTCTTCTGGTAGAGAATGTGATAGGTGATTTTATCACCATTCATATCACATACTCATTTTCAGGTTTTTAGGAAGGTTAATTCCATCAGTTTGATTGGATCGTATAGATCCATGCATAGAGGATGATTGGCAGCGATAGCTCATTAGTGTGGATACACATGTGTTTATGGTATCATGTCATATCATTGCTAACTATTTTAGCAAAGGGCTTGACCCTTATAAAGAATTTATTTTCTCCACTCTTCACTAAATACACCTTCATTAGTTAAGGGAGGTCTATTCTCCATCTTATTAAGAATGTATAAAGGGAGTATGCATTAGCTATGGAAGAGAGGATCAAATGAATTCATAAGTTATTCATTTAAGGAAAGGAAAAAGAGGGAATAAGTTAAGAGATCTGGGAATGATCTCACTCGAACTTAGAGATCCCACTTTAGCTCCTCTTTGTTGAAAGGGAAAAGGAAAGGAAAATATCAGTTCTTCTTTGGAGAAGAATAGAGTATGTTTTTCTTTAAAGAGAAGAGGTGTTTAGAAGAAAATCATTTAATCTACTTTTCAATGTAATTCTCCTTCACATGGGACTTTCATTGTCCACTATTTTTTAAGGAAAAACATGGAGAACGTATAGCATGTTTACATGAATGCAAAAATTGAAGACAGGTGCCCTCCACTAGGTCCACGAGCACTGATATATGCTCACTATTATGAACTTTTCTCTGAACCAGTACAGAGACTTAATATGCAGTTTTGCAAACTTAGATTAGACTATAAGAGCTCCCCAACAAGTTTTAAATCATCCGAATTGAATATTCCAGCTGGGATAACCACCCTCTGCAAAACAGGCTACTTGTTTGCAACACTCTCTGCCTATGTGCTGAGATATACCTTACCTTCACAAATTGGTAGTTTCTCACAACTCACTTCGTAAAGTAACTTCAAACTTTGGAAAAGTTTAGCGCACTATATGAGAGACCAAGAGAAATAGGGACAGGGATCGAAATTGGAATCCGACATGGAAACGAAAACCGACATCCGAAATGAAAACAATAACAGAAATCGAAATCGGAAATGGAAATGAAAATTGAAAACAGAAATAGATCCCTCCATAGTGATGCACGTAGAGCTCTGATACCACTGTTATAAAGATCTTGCTCATGTGCACAGAGAGGTTACGAATGCAAAAACACACAAAAAAAGACACATCAAGAGATGAGACAGAACGCAATATTGGTTGCAATCTCCCCACATGCACTCTGTTTCGATAGTCCATAGAGTGCATCTATTTATAAGAATTTTTTATTATGTTGAAATAGTAGCTACATAAAAGCGGCTTCGAAAAGCAATCCTGAAAGTAAAAGTTGGTAACTTTTGTAGAAAGCCCTTGCTTTTAATATTAGAAATTGCGGTCTATAATGATTCTTATCTTAACCACTACTTTTACTAACTTTTCTAAAAGTAGAACTTCTTCTAAAAATAGAACTACTCCTAAAAATAGAACTAGTTCTAAAAATAGACTATTTCTAAAAATAGAAATATTTTTAAAATAGACTATTTCTAAAAATAGAACTATTTCTCAAAATAGAATTATTTCTAAAAATATAATTCTAAAAATAGATCTGTTTTTAAAAATAGATTGGATTATTGATGTCCATCCTTTCACACCTTTCACACCTCACAAACATTCAACTACTATATAAAAAATGAAACATATTAATACATTAATAAATTAACACTCCAACAATTCCTTGTTCAACACATTCCATAATTCATAACAGAACACCTCAAATGGATATTTTTAGGTTAGTCAACAACTACATCTTTGCATAGTCTATAGAAAACAGACTATGCAAAGATGTAGGATATGCAAAAATAAGGGTTACAAAGATACACTGATTTCTCTACACATAAAAGTGATTTCAAGAACCCCTCTTAAGGGAAGTAAGAAACATATATAGCTTCAGAATGCACCCTAAATCTCTTGAATTGGATATATATAGAGAGATTTAGAACTATTATAAGCAGACCATGTCTATACCTACAAGAGACTAGAGGGGTTGTTATCAGGGGCGCACTAGATTGCACTCTCTAATGAAAGTAGACAAGATTACGAAAATATACTTATGATTACAAGACCACCCACACAGGGAGAATGATACAAGAAGACGTAGTTGATACAAGACGTCCCACAACCCGGTGTGGTCAGGTTGTTGCGCTCTTAGAGGTGCACACAGGGTGCCAAGAAAAAGGAGTCAAAGTTTCTATCAGCAAGGTTTCAATGCAAACATTCAATTCTTGTATGCTGAGTATACACTAATTTAAGTGAAACCAATAATGTCATCAATACCACAACTAAACGTTTCCTATAAAAAAAACAAGGGGAGTAAATTGAAGCCGCAATTCTAGAACAAAACAAACAAAATGGATGCAGAAGCTTTTAATTATTACTTGCCCCAACTATACATGATGTGTTATGCTTCTTATAGAAAAACAAAATGTGCAGCAGGCTCTTAAGATACAAATGGAATGGAGTCATAAAAAAAACGAACCTGAAGCATTTGTTCATATGTCTTTTCAAGAAATTGCCAAATTTATCCTTTAGTGCCCTCTCATCTCATAGGTAACTTTCCTCGATTGCTTCTTATATTCCTTGCGTCAATCGCTAGGACCTGCTTGCATGCATTCTAGGATGCTCCTCTTTCCACAAAGAGCTCCACAATTTATATTTTGTTCAGTAATACAAAACAAGCCACTAAAGAAAATGATGCACTCTTCTGTGACTTAGGACAATATTGGTCAAATTGATTCTCTTCCTCTTACGTAGTTAGCTACACACCTTCAACTTCCATCATGCGTATATGTATGCCTCTTGAAGAATTCACGATCACAAAGTCCTTTTTCTCTGTCAGAATCTATTCAACAGAATCAATCTGCTATGTTCAACATACTTTAGCATGACAAATAATTATTTCCATATAGTCGATAATGCTAAGTTTTGTCCTCCATGTCCTCTTCTGAAATCAAAAGTCTTATCACTTTCATATTTGAAAGCTTCCACTGTGTAGCCTCATGAACCAAGCTTTCTCCTCGGTTCAGATTACCATAAGTTCCTTTGATCCATTTTCCTTCTAATGCTCTACAAAATCTTTGAACTGAAACTCAACTTCTGCTGCTCACGTGAATAAGGGAGCACGGTACTTCCCCTAGAATTCCTATCTTCCCCTGTTCTACTACTCTTGGCTCGAGAAGAAAGGTGAAGTCTTCTGATCTCGATCTTTCTACAGGAATAAACTCAAATCTCTTCTTTCTCCTTTCTTCCCCTAAATAAATGCAGTCCTTCTTCCCTCCCAAAATGCCAAAAACAAACCGTCTCCACCATGTACATGTGTGATGCTCTTAGCTTCCATGAATCCCACAGGGGCATCAAAAGCTTCAATGGGTGGAATTGTCACGACATCCATCCCCTCAAAAACTGTGTTACCTCCGATGCACCACCACCACCCTCGTATCTGCAAGGCATTTTTAAAGCTCAACTAGGATGAAAAGAATCAAGTGCATGGGCACACAAATCATTTTTGTCTATGCAGAGCCATGTAATGGACCCTATATATGCATACTCTAAGTGCATAAAAAACGGTATCATGCAAATAAGGGAGGTATCAGGCATTCTGTGTTGAGGCTTTACACCCAGATCTAACTCACATTTTCATCATGGATATACAATTCAACACAAGTGCAATCACTCGTGCAAATATGGGTTTTAAAAATACTCGTGCTCTTCATATTTCATTTATGCATGTGTTAGGTGCATGAAGGGAAACAAAATGGTGTGAAAAATCAAGGGTTTATGGTATCTAAGCAAGGAAACTCTCAATACGCACATTTCTACTTTCTCACAGATGCAATCTCTCTTCCTAACTCAGAACTACACTCTCTCTATTCTCTCAAAATATTTATATATTTATTTATTTATTTATTTATTCTTATATTTACTTTTATCCATCTCAAAAAATCAAAACATAATTATTAAGTATTTACGTACTTATATTTACAAAAGTCACTTTTTGAATTTCTTGTAAATTCAAGAAATTTATTTCCAATATATTTTCACAAATAAATGCTCCCCAAAGAAGCTATGTTTAAAAACGAGCCATCTTTGAATTGCATCGCTCAACGTAACATTTATAAATATGGTAGATTTATACACAAGCCACCTTATTTGCTTGTCTATTTCTTGGCGGCTTCTCTAGCGTATATAGTTCTTGGAAAATTTGGAAATCCAAGCTTCAATTGCTTGGACATAGACTTCTTTATTCATGATTCTTCCAAGTTCATCATATCCAGAATCAAAAAGATGTGTATATGAAGTTCTCAAATTGAGCATGTTTGTTTCATTATCAGAAGTTTCTTGCAAACATGCATTTCCTTCTATTTCATGGTTGAAATCATTTGAAGGACCTTTATCCTTCTCATCATCTTCTTTTACATTCCCATCTTTAATAGAATGGGGTTCTTGAATTGATTCATTTGGATCCCACTCCAAATGGAAGTGTTCACCCAATTTAGGCAATGATCCATATTCATCTTTGCAATCTTTAGTGAGACCGTTTCCTTCTACCCGAGTTTCGGAGATTATGAGGTCTACTTCTACTTCCAATCTATACAAGAACTCTACATCACTATCTTTGTCATGATCCCAAACTATTTCTTCTTGAACACAAAGGGAATCCATATCCTCATAATCAAAAAATCTCTCATCTTCAGTGTCACTAGAATCATGCATATTGAGGTTAGACTCATCACAATTTGAACTCCTTCTAGGACTATGCATATAGTTTCAAGGAGACTCAATTTCTTTATTTGCAATGCCATCATGTAATTCTGCATTCATTTCCATGGATTCTTGTTCATTTCTCTCAAAAGATGAACTCAAACCATATTCTTCATACACTTCATCAATAAAGGTATGACCAATTTGCTTGACATCTCTCAGACTGGGCTCATCACTTCATTCATAATGTTTTGACTTTCTTCAGGTAGAGGTTGCGCTACACGTTTAACTTTCCTATCAACAGTCTTATATTTTGTTTCAATTTGAGGCTCAAACTCTATCTCCTCTTTCTTAATTAGAGACTCAAAGTACTCAAATATAGTCACATATGCCTCAAGTGAATATACATTCAAAAACTGATCATAGGAATTCTCTTTTAGTAGAAATGTTCCAATGCTTTCCACTATATCTGAATATGAAAAGCAATCAAACAAACCACTAATTTTCTCATCTTGTTCTATCAATCCTTCTTTCACAAGATGTTTTTCTTTTCGTGCAATAGTTTTCCTCAATCCTCGATTCATATCTTTGCATCTTATAAATTTTGACTTTCCTGTATCACAGATAAAACTTGAATTTTCTTCCATCATGGGAGGAGACAAGGTTTCTATAAACCTCGTGCCACAATCATCTCTCTTAATCATGGAACTTTTATAAAATCCTGTTCAAAATGTCCAATAGGATCACTTCTGAGCAACATCCTATTATGCGGATGGTTAACACACACGGTCATAAATTGAACAAACTTGAGTCCATCTCATGAACCAATACGTGCATACGCACTTCCATCATCAAGGAATTTATTCTCCATTCGTGCTTCACTAATGAATGGTTATCCCAAAATTACTAGGTGTGGGCAACCATCATGTATGAAAAAGTGATGCTCATCACAAACATCTCCTATGGAAATTGATACATCAGCACATGCTCCATGTAAAGCTCCAGTAAGATTACTTGCAGATTTCATCCTCCATTCATGCTCTCGATCAATAGGCAAATTCTCTTGATCATAAACATTTTTAGAAATTACATTAATTTTTGACCCAGAGTCAATAAGAGCAACATAAGGTCTTAGTTTTCCACCAAGTTTCACCATAGTTTCTGTTGTCCCTCTAGCCCAAGATTATTTGCATAGTAACTTTCAGGCATATTCCATTCTTGCTCATCATCGAGAAGTACCTTAGGTAATCTTCTAAACTCATTACACTTTACTTTTGTTTGAATATTTTGGACCATTGGAATTGGCTCGTTTGATATTGGTTCTTCAAAGTACTACCTCCTTCTCTTGAGACTATCAAGTATTTCATCAATAAACTCACGTTTAGCAATCCCCAGCAAATCTTCTAATTGAATAGAAACAATAATCTTAAGTATATTATCATCAAGTACTTGCTTCAAATCTGTTTGTTTTCCCAAATCTGAAACTAGTTTATAAGCAGGACCTTTTTTAGGTTCCTTCTTTTCTTCCTTGCTAGTTTCTATTTTAATCGGCTCCTTAATTCGAACTTCCTTTTCACTTTATCTTGTTACTCTCTTATTTGAACCCTGATTTTTCTCCTCTCACTTTCGCTTTTCTTCGACATTAGCCTCACATGCATACAAAGTAAATGCATCAACAAGGGAGTCCCAATTCGTTTGCGATCGAATTGTGTTCCCTACTTTAGTCAATGACTCTATTGATAATTTTGCCTTTGAAATAGATGTTAGAACATTATCCCATAAATTTTCAGTCTCATCATCTTGTCCTCTAGCAAGTTTAAACAAGAAACTAGACGTTTCATAAAACATTTGGCTAGAGGATGCCTCGAAATATGTTCTCATTCCTCCTTTATCAAAATTGATAGGTAGTGGCTTCCCTGTATCAGTAGAGAAAATCTTGCCATCAATCCATTGCACAAGATTTTTAGCTCTTGCTTCTTGGAACGACTCACAAACCTTGCTAGCATGCTCCAAGCTGTCACATCAAATATACCTTTTAATGAATTCTCTTTTAGGTTCGTGCTTCTCTTTTATCACATTAGATTTCTCTAATGTGGTTAATTTTAAACGTAGATCCTTCATATCTTGAATAATTTTATCCATATATGCAGGCGAAGCAACTACTAGCCAAATCTCAAGGTGAGGCTCAATTCTTATTTCTGGGTTTGGAGTTAAGTTATTTTGAATTTCTTGGGTTTTCTTAACTTCTTCTACTCTTTCTTAAGAAATTCGAGATTTGCATCGCTTACGCTTCACAATCATTAAGAGAGCTTCTCGTACCTTATCCCATTTGGTAGTCAAACCTATCGGTTCAGTCAAATCTTCAAGTAAGTTCCTAGCTCTAAGGCTAGGACAGGCTCAACACTCTGAATAAAAAGTTCGACTTTGTCAAGAGCTAATGCATTCTGATCTGCTTCATCCAACTAACTAAATCTTTCTTTAAATTTACGTAGGAGTTCTGTTGCTACAAGTCCCTTATTAGGAGAAGCTACCTAGTCTTTAAATGATCGACGTGTGGGTGCAGTCAAATCTTCTAGAAAATATTCTTCTTTCAAGAGCTTCTTAAGTTTATCCCAAGTCCTTGCTTGCTCTTGAAGTGTAAAATTTCTTGGTTTAATTCCTGGAGTAACTGCTCTCACAAAGTCAGATAGTTTCAAGGTCACTGGTACCCCATAAAAATCCATTTTGAGGTCATAAGCACGTAAAAAACTCGATACATTTCGACTGTTAAAGAACCCATGTTCTTTGGTAATTGCTTCTAATGCTTGTACCAACGGTCTTTATCTATAGTGCTATTTTGAGTCATAGACATCAGTTCTAATAGGGCATTGATAGTTCGTGTATCAAAGTCCCCTCGCACTCCTCTCGGTAAAGTCTCATCACCCATCTTATCCTAATATAAAGTCAAAGGAAAGGTTTCAACTTATAAATCCCCTAACCGTTTCACGTCGGGTTCACTTATATGGTCGGGTTGTTCCGCTCTTAGGGGTGCACAGAGAGTGCCAAGAAAAAGGAGTCGAAGTTTCTATCAGCAAGGTTTCAATGCAAACATTCAACTCTTGTATGCTGAGTATACACTAATTTAAGTGAAACCAATAATGCCATCAATACCACAACTAAACATTTCCTATCAAACAAAAACAAGGGGAGAAAATTGAAGCCGCAATTCTAGAACAAAACAAACAAAATGGATGCAGGAGCTTTTATTCATTACTTGTGCCAACTATACATGATGTGTTCTGCTTCTTATAGAAAAAAAATGCGCAGCAGGCTCTTAAGATACAAATGGAATGGAGTCATAAAGAAAAAGAACCTGAAGCATTTGTTCATATGTCTTTTCAAGAAATTGTCAAATTTGTCCTTTAGTGCCCTCTCATCTCACAGGTAACTTTACTCGATTGCTGCTTATATTCCTTGCTTTAATCGTTAGGACCTGCTTGCATGCATTCTAGGATGCTCCTCTTTCCACAAAGAGCTCCACAATTTATATTTTGTTCAACAATACAAAACAAGCCACTAAAGAAAATGATGCACTCTTCTCTGACTTAGGACAACATTGGTCAAACTGATTCTCTTCCTCTTACGTAGTTAGCTACACACCTTCAACTTCCATCATGCGTATATGTATGCCTCTTGAAGAATTCACGATCAGAAAGTCCTTTCTCTCTGTCAGAATCTATTCAACAGAATCAATCTGCTATGTTCAACATACTTCAGCATGACAAATAATTCTTTCCATATAGTCGACAATGCTAAGTTTTGTCCTCCATATCCTCTTCTGAAATCAAAAGTCTTGTCACTTTCATATTCGAAAGCTTCCACTGCGTAGCGTCATGAACCAAGCTCTCTCCTCGGTTCAGATTACCATAAGTTCCTTTGATCCATTTTCCTTCTGAAGCTCTAAAAAATCTTTGAACTGAAACTCAACTTCTGCTGCTCACGTGAACGAGGGAGCACGGTACTTCCCCTGGAATTCCTATCTTCCCCTGTTCTACTACTCTTGGCGGAAACTCTCCAGAAGAAAGTAGAAGTCTTCTGATCTCGATCTTTCTACAGGAATAAACTCAAATCTCTTCTTTCTTCTTTTTTCCCCCTAACGGTGAGCGTGCCTTCGGAAGTATGATCCGCCTTCTCCACCTGTCGGGTCGAGAGCTAAATTATCATGATTCTTCATCGGTGACATGTTGATTTCCAAAGCCCCGTTGCATATAACCGGACACTCCTAATTTCTTCGTTGCTCGCTATGCAGGCGATCCAAAATCACATCACATCTTCCTAGACGAACAGACAAATAGATAAAGAATCTTTGGAGTTCCTACTTGAAGAAAAGGGTTGAGAGAAGACAACGCTAGATAGCCATCCACCTGACCCATCTTTCCATTCTCATACATAGATGTTCAAGCGCCATCACAAAACACAAAGGATGTAAAGCGAAAATCCAACGGCAATGATCACGCAGAGAATGTTGCAGATGAATCTTTAGTCCACAAGGACAACCACTATATTTCCTTTTTTTTTTGATGCGCTGAAGATGTTGTTTCTTCCGCAAAGTTTACTGTAGCCCTCAATGCATTGTAAATGTAAAAGATCCCAGTAGCTTCAACTGCGCAAGATTGTAGAGCATTATCTTCTTCTTGTATACGATCCAGCCGAGCATCCTTTGTCGTAATGCAAAGTCTTCCCCTTTGTAAATATCAGATCTCGCAAGGCTCACATCCAGATCCTCATCCGACAAGGGACTTGCCCTCTCTTCTGATCCGATACTCCCCCTTCTACATCTCTTTGCGCCTCTCGAATATGATAGATCAGATGCCACTTCCCTTTTCTAGAAAGACTTCTTCTCCTCCCCGTTTGGAAAACGTCCCCCCTCTTCCACACAAGCCAACAAAAAATCACGCGTTCCTCTCTCCTTCCTAAATGCATGTCCTTCTTCCCTCCAAAAATGCCAAAAACAAACGCTCTCCACCATGCACATGTGTGATGCGCTTATCTTCCATGAATCCCACAGGGGCATCAAAAGCTTGAATGGGTGGAATCCTCACGACATCCACCCCCTCCAAACTTGTGTGGCCTTTGGACGCACCACCACCGCCCTCGTATCTGCAAGTCATTTTTAAAGCTCAAGTAGGGTGAAAAGAATCAAGTGCATGGGCATACAAATCATTTGTGTCTATGCAGAGCCATGTAATGGGCCCTATATATGCATACTCTAGGTGCATAAAAAACGGCATGGTGCAAATAAGGGAGGTATCAGGCATTCGATGTTGAGGCTTTACACTCCGATTGAGCTCACATTTTCATCATGGATATAGAATTCAACACAAGTGCAATCACTCGTGCAACTACGGGTTATAAAAATACTCGTGCTCTTTACATTTTATTTATGCATGTCTTAGGTGCATGAAGGGAAACAAAATGGTATGCAAAATCGAGGGTTTATGATATCTAAGCAAGGAAACTCTCAATACTCACAATTCCACTTTCTCACATATGCAATCTCTCTTCCTTACTCAGAACTACACTCTCTCTACTCTCTCAAAACTTGATTTATTAACTTTTCAATGATGTTTACCTATTTATCTAATGTGCAGATGGACATGCTTCTATTGGTTTTAAAAGACAAGCTTTCTACACATTTGTACATGCATATTTGGTGTGCAATGCATCTCAAAATGGGTCAAAAAAATATTTTAGCTAATTACACTTTTTTTTTTCAAATGGCTTATCAATCTAGAGTTTAATGCATAGTCCTAATTAGGAAATTCCCCATCATAATAAAAGGAGGAAAATTTTTGGTTACTTTTGAGATTTGAATATATATTATAACCTATTACTTGGTAGGCCATGGTTAAAACATGCCAAAGTAACTCAATATTGGTCTTCACATCAGTTAAGATTTAAACATAAAATCTTTGAGATATAAGATATCACTCAATGAATTGACCCCATGTGACTATCAGACTAGTGCCCATATAGTTGAACCTATACACATGCTAGAGGTATTGATCAAAAATCAAGAATTTGTTTTTCTTACTACTAATGAGGATCTCATGTAACTAGGAATTATCAGTTTCCAACCCTAGCTAGAGCAAATGAGGTATGGCTTGACTAGTGCTTGCTCAGTTACTCACACAATGATGGATAAACTCTTGATTGAACATTGTCCCCTTCCACCCTCATTGATCGTAAAGGATCATTGGGTATATGTACTAGAAGATTAGACCATTTTATGTAATATTCGAATAGTTGAGACCATGTCATTTTTTAAGATTTGCACTACATTGAAAAATCAATTTCAAGATGAATTTATAGCTCTTCTTAATTAGTTTTATGATGCTTTTGCATGGGATTATTAGGATATGGTAGGTTTGGATCCAACTATACTAGCATACAATTTGGTTGAAGGGTGATGTACTCCTACTAAAACAATCTAGTTATTGAATGAATCCTAATCATGTGAAGCAAGTTGAAGAAGAATTTGATCAATTAGTATGAGTTAGCTTCATATCACTATAGATTATATGGAATGGGTTCTCCAACCACTATTATTCTTAAGGAAAATAAGCAACTACAAATCTATGTGGACTAGAAAGCTAAATGTATCTAGAATACATGATTTGTTCTTATTGTTGTTTCTCGACAGTATGTTGGATGATGTAGCAAGATGCGAAATCTACTCCTTTTTATATGGGTATAGTGGATGCAATGGGGTTAGGATGGTTGAGCACCACAAAACCTAAGACGCAGTAAATTATCAGGTCCTATGAGATCTTAGAAAGGTATTCAAGTGGATCCAAATATGATCCATGTAATATTAGAAGTTTCTCCTCTAAGTACCTGAAGAAGTTCTATGATTCTTCATTCAAATTTGATGGCATGGCTAACACCTACCTTTAATGGATCATATAGCCATCCCTATTAATAAATTGGCAATTGTGTCATCTTGAGACTTGAAGTGGACCAAAGAATATCAAGTCTCCTTTAATACATTGAAAACATTGCTGACATAGCTGCAATCCTTTGACTGGTCTCAACCATTCCATGTATTCCTTGATGCCTCTAATCAAGCTTTGGGTAGTCCTTCAATGCAACAAACACAAAAATGGTTTCATCTAGTATACTTTTCCAGCTTTTGAATTGCCCTAACAGAGCAAAATTATTCTGCAACTACACATGAATGTTTGGATCTTATATAATCGGTTAAGAAATTTTTCCACTGTCATTTATTGATGACTATAGCAGGTGGACCATTTTATATTTTATGAAGCATAAAGATGAAGTGTTTAATTGTTTCAAGAGGTATCTTGCACTTGTTGAGAATCAAACAGGTAGAAGCTTGAAGAGGCTAAGATCAGATGGTGGAGGAGAGTACTTCTCAAATGAGTTTGAAGATTTCTTGCAGGAAAGAGGCATCAAAAGGGAGATCACTACAAGGTACTCACCTGAACAAAATGGGGTAGCAGAAAGAAGGAATAGACTTATAGTGGAAACAGCTAGGTCTATGCTCAATGAAAAAAGGTTGCCAAATTAC
Organism: Ceratopteris richardii; assembly: GCA_020310875.1. Classification (NCBI taxonomy): domain Eukaryota; kingdom Viridiplantae; phylum Streptophyta; class Polypodiopsida; order Polypodiales; family Pteridaceae; genus Ceratopteris; species Ceratopteris richardii. Next base: position 187,006,786 of record CM035413.1, read on the forward strand.
CTATGGGCAGAGAGTGTGTCCACTGCCACTTATCTCATCAATAGGTTGCCATCCAAATCACTTGATGGCATGACACCATATGAAGCATGGCATGGTAAGAGACCCTCTCTGGATCATTGCAAAATCTTTGGTTGTGTAGCATATGTGCATATTCCCTCACAGGTAAGAGGAAAGCTAGACCCCAAGGCTGAGAAATGTATCTTCATTGGTTATGATTTAAACCAAAAGGGATACAGATTCTACAACCCCACAAACAAAGGGTTCAAGGTAAGCAGAGATGTCATATTTGATGAGAATGACTCATGGTATGAGAATGAATGCAGGAAAGTGAGTCTACCCTATGACATGGAGGAAGATTTTCCAAAGCTTACCAAGGAAGAGCCAACTCAGCAAGAAGATTCAAGCTCAGATGATGATACAATAAACCTTGAAGAATTCAAAGCTTGGAAATCCAAAGGAAAGATGAAGATGAAGCAATTAGAGGATAAGCCAGAAACTTCTACTCAAGCAATGAGGAGATCTCAGAGAGAGAAGAAGAAGCCTATCAGATTTGGGTATGACACATCACTTGTAACTAAACATTCTGTATATCTTGCAAAAGACTTGTTGAATGAAGAACCAGGTACCTATGAAGAAGCAATTACAAAGCCAGAATGGAGAGAAGCCATGGATGAGGAGATAGAAGCCCTCAAAGAAAGTGATACTTGGGACTTGGTACCCAAGAAGGATTCTATGAAGGTAATAGGATCCAGATGGATCTACAAATTGAAGAAGAATTCAGATGGAACAATTAACAGGTACAAAGCTAGGTTGGTAGCCAAGGGTTTTGCACAAACCCAAGGCATTGATTATGAGGAGACATTTTCTCCTGCGGCCAAGATGCCAACTATCAGAGTTTTGGTGAGTGTAGCTGCATCCAAAAATTGGAACATGTACCAATTGGATGTGAAGAATGCATTCTTGAATGGATGGATATCTGAAGAAGTCTACATGTCACAACCACCTGGCTATGAAGATCCAAAAAAGGTACATTATGTTTGTAAATTGAAGAAGGCTCTGTATGGTTTGAAGCAGGCACCTAGAGCATGGAATTACAGATTGACCACCTACCTTCTAGACCAAGGATTTGTGATGAGCAAAGCAGACACTTCTCTATTCATAAAGAGAAGTAGTACAGAGGTAATCTACTTATGTGTTTATGTTGATGACATCATTATTACAGGTAATGATGTCAATGGGATTAGACACATCAAAGGACAGATGATGAAAGAATTCAAGATTAGTGATCTTGGATTACTAAAATATTTCCTAGGTCTTGAATTGATCTATACAGATACAGGTATCTACATCACTCAAAAGAAGTATGTACAGGACATGGTCAAGAAGTTTGGTTTGCAGGATGCTAAGGTATCTACTACTCCAATGGAGGTTAACCAAAAGCTAAGTGCTCATGAAGGAGAAGAAATCAAAGACATTACAGGATACCAAAGTATGGTGGGTAGCTTGAACTATGCTACCTTGACAAGAATTGACATAGCATATGGAGTAAGTGTGCTTAGTCAATTCATGCACAAACCAAGGGTACCTCACCTAGAGGCAGCAAAGAAGATCTTGAAGTATTTGAAGGGAACACAAAGTCATGGTTTGTATTTTCCTTATACATCAGATATTGACATAAAAGTTTACTCAGATGCAGATTGGGCAGGATGCAAGGATGATAGGAGAAGCACCTCAGGATATATTTGTTTTGCAGGAGATAAGCCTATCTCTTGGTCAGCTAAGAAGCAACCTACAGTGGCATTGTCATCCACTGAAGCAGAGTATAGAGGGCTTGCCAATGCAACTCAAGAAGCTATCTGGTTGAAGCTTCTATGTACAGAGTTAGGACTTTTCACAAGACCACCTATTATATTTGGAGACAACACTAGCTCTCTTCACCTTGCAGCAAACCCAATTTATCATGCCAGAACAAAGCACATAGAGGTTCATTACCACTATGTGAGAGAAAAATTGCTAAGTAAAGATATACAATTGACATATGTATCTACTAATATGCAATGTGCAGATTTACTTACAAAGGCATTGGATGGAAACAAGTTATGCAGATTCAAATCTATGATTGGATTGCAGGAAGTAATTGAAGAATGAAGAAGAAGACTTAAGCCAAAGTGTTTGGCTTGAGGGGGAGCTGTTGGTGCAAGACAAGCCTACACACATTGGCTTGGGACCTTGGACTCATTGAAGATTAGCATGGACAAAGGATTATCTAGGCTTCACTTAAAGGAAGGCTCATGTGAACATATGCTTATATGTTATTACCTCTTTACCCCTTGTAAAAGTCTAAGTGACTTATCATTTGTTTGTAATCACTTTAAGTCATCCACCTACTTCATTAGTCGTGGAAATTTGAATGTTGAGATGGAGAGAATATCTCCCTACTTTTAGAGGAGAGATTCAAGGGAGCCTAAGTTTGAATTTCGAATTCAAATGATCTCAAGACTCCTATATAAGATGAAGTAAAAAGTCGCGGACATACTCTCACTCTAGCTTACTCCCCGAGGCAAAATTTCATTGTAATTCATTGTGTGTGAAGGTTACTCTATAGCCAACACCACAATACCTCATTTAGCTGTGCTTGGCAAGCTAATGAGATTGTACAAACACATTTATCAATAGAAGTATACATTCATCATCTCTGCTTTGTCTGAGTGTTCTACTCCAAGTCTGTCAACTTCAAAGGAGCATTTCTCTGGATCTACTGAACCAAATCAAGAGATCTATAGCTCATTGAAACCAGCTCAAAGTCTAATACAAGCATACAAAATTTCAAGGGATTTCATTCAGCCAATTGGGAGAAAATCGATTCGAAGTGCACACTGGTCTCAGTCTGCAGAGTTCCTGAAAAGTCGGGGGTGATTATAATTTTGCTAAACTTATTTCTCAGTGCATAGTTTATCAATTGAAGTGATTCCACTTGTGATTGGTAGCTTACTAAGGTACATTAATACTCCCAAAAGGAATTGTTCCAATTTTAAGTGTGCTGGACACACTGAGTAAAAGTCTGAGCAGGTATCACTACAGGAATAGAAAGTTTTGCTTGATTTTTGAAGTACAAAGTTATCTGTTTTGGTTTGATCATTACCCAAACCATTTCCAAAGTACATATATGGTTTCTTTATGTCATTTGGAAGCTAAACTAGTGTACTAAGTATATCTGAAGAGAAAAGAGGGCAGGTGTGAAGCAGGTTTTGCAGCACCAACTGATTTCCTGAGTGCATCCATCCATCACTCTCAACAAATTTCTCCAAGCCTAAATTCTTGGTCACTTATCCTAAATTTCATATGTGCATTCATGTATTAGAACATGAATGATCTCTTGTAAAAGATTACTTTTAACTCCTTGTAAAAGTGCATGTGTAGAATGACTTCCAATTATGAGTTCTTAGCAGAATCTTTCAACGAATTATTTGGTGAGGATTTATGGAAAATCAATTCCTAAAACTTTGGAACATTTTTAGGTAGAAACTTGAATTCAAACTTGAATCTTGGCTCCAACAAAGGGCTATAGAAGAGGACCATCTAGTCGCATGAAAAAAAGAGCCAGAAATAGCAGAGATTTCAAAGGAATTTGTGCAGCATATTGAGCTCACATTATAGCTCTTCTAATGTCCTCACATTGTGAAATAATTCATTGCCAATGTCAATGTAATTTATGTGAATTAAAACATATAATTTTCTCATATCTCATCTCTTCTACTCTGCCATGTATTACTCAGAATAGTAAACTTCCCCGATTCATTTCTTCGCATGTACTTGATCATTTGTAGTGATTCAAGTTGTTATAGATTCATTAGATACTCCATTGGTATGCTACAAAGTTTCACTTTAATTGCCTCACTCATTCTCGAGTTATGTGCAAAACATTGCCCTCTAGTTTGCATACTTTTAACTCCCAAAAATGTCGAGATAGACATATGATTTGCTAAGCATCATTCTCTGAGCATAAATGATAAAAACATGTGAAATTACTTTTGAAAGTTAGCTATCATAGTCAATTAGATATTCAGAAAAGTTTTTTGTCCAATTTTTATCAAGAAAGGAGTATTATTCATTTTCCTGAGCAGGTGTGGTGACCGAAATAGCAAGTTTTGGTTCATAATGAAAAGTCCAAGTTATCTGTTTTGATCCAATGATTTGAGGATCATCCTCCAAAGTACTTGAGTGATTATTTTTGCTTCCTGGAAAGATCAAGAGGTCTACTTTGCAGTCCTCAACTCAGTTTTTGCTAGTGTGGAGCAGGAATTTGCAACACCTGTTGGAGTTAGATGTCTGCAGAAGCATGTGAACAACACAAGGAAGAAGAAGAAGCTTGGAGCACAACACACAATACTGAATGTATTACAACTAGAATTTACAAAGATAAGTAACCCGTTAAGGATAAGGCAAATATACAAGTCGGGGGGAAAAAAACTCCTAAAGAGGGAAACAAGTGCCCCGATGGTCCTAGTGTGTTCACACACATCACTACCTAGATATATCAATCAATCCCCTCTGGGAGTGATGTGGTGAACAAGGAGTTGACACTCATGTATAAGGAAGTGCCAAGCAATATGGAATCAATCCACAAAAGGAAGTAAGCCCTAAGCTTTGTAGAAAGCTTCAAGCTTCTCCCTAGGCAAAGCCTTCGTGAAGAGGTCTAAAATGTTCTCCTGCATGGCCACATATGCCATGATGATCTCTCAAGCAGGGAACCTCTCCCTGACATCATGATAATGCACCTCAATGTGCTTAGTGTGAGCATGGAACACAGGGTTCCTCACAACTGCCAATGTGCTTTGACTGTTAATGAAGATAGTGGTTGTAGAAGAGTGATCAACACCCAAATCAGCCATACGGTGTCTGAGCCACACACACTCAACAATCGTTGTGAAAGGTACCCTATACTTAGCCTCACAAGTGGAAGTGGCCACAGTAGGGTGCTTCTTGCTCAGCCAAGATATGCAGGAGCTACCAAGCATGAAGCAAAAACCACTAGTGGACACACCAGTGTCATAGCAACCAACCCAGTCAGAGTAAAAAAAAACATGCAAATCCGGTGATAGTGATCCAACCTTAGGATAAAATGACCCAAGTAGCCGGGTAGCACTCAAGTAGTGAAAGATATGCTTAACCGCATCCCAATGCTTGACACCTAGGCAATGCATAAACCTGCTCATCTGTGAGACAACAAACTAAATATCTGGCCGAGTAATGCATAAGTAAATCAAGCATCCGACAGCCTGTTGATAGAGAACAACATCAAATGCATCTCCAGCATCATGAAGACTCAATCATAAACATGTTTCCATAAGAGTGGCAATAGTCTTACAGTCTTCAAGCCCAAAATGCTGCAATAATGTGTCAATATATTTCCTTGGACACAAATCCATTCCATCATCACCTTGCATAAATTGAATGCCCAAATAATGATGCGAATGCACGAAATTAGACATCTTAAATGAGGCATGCAAATCAGCCTTGAAATCAGCAATATGCTTCTCATGAGGACCAAAGAGCAGCATGTTATCAACATAAACAACAATGATCAAAAGCATATCATTAGCATGCTCAACATATAAGGTGCTTTCAGTTGGACTATTCTCAAAACCATGTGCAATCAGATAAGCATTACCTTTTCATACCAAGCATGTGGTGCTTGCTTTAAACCATATAATGCCTTCTTTAACCTGCACACCTGGTTTTCATGCCCTTTTTGCACAAATCCATAGGGATGAAAAACATACACTTCTTCATGCAAGTCGTCATTCAAAACTGTTGTTTTAATGTCCAACTGATCTACATTCCAACCATGATGAGCTCCAAGTGCATAGATGCTATGAATAGTAGTCATTCGACAAGTAAGAGCAAATGTTTCATTGAAATCAATGCCTCTTTCTTGTGCATGACCCATTGCAACAAGCCTAACCTTATACCTGTTAACTATTCCATCAGGTTTACACTTCAACTTGTATATCCACTTAGTGCGAATAGCCTTCTTGCTAGGAGGCAAGTCACATAAAGACCAAGTACCATTTTTCATGATCCCACCATATTCAGATTGCATTGCAGACATCCAAGGTTCATAATTTTGTGCTTCATCAAAGGAAACAGGCTCAGTCTCATCATAAAGACTAGAGGCAGCCATAGCATTGAAATCTGATGCAAAAAAGGCACTATGAGGGCCTAAACGAGTACAATATGACATAGGTGCATCTAATTTGCTATCACACAAAGTCTGCACTAGCCATTTTGGCATAGTTTTTGCCTCCTCATATCAACAAGTGCATGATGCAAATGTGCATCAGAAATGGAATGATCTAGATCATCACATGAAACCTATAAAGGCTAAGAAGTTGCCTCATTAGAAGTAGCACTAGACTATCCACTTGTAAAAAGAGGTAGCAATGTATCATATATATCTTTGGAGCTAACAATTGTCTCCTTAGTACATGAAAGTAAAGGTTGAATAGCATCTTCCACAGAAACAACATCACAGCTAACGAAAATGCATTTAGTTCATGGATGATAGAGACGATAGTACCCAACAAAAATACATTTTACTGCTTTATCATCCAATTTCCTACGATGTTGTTCAGGTGCTAATGCATATGCCATACAACCAAAAACACGCAGATGGGAAACAGATGGATTACGACCATGCTAAGCCTCATATGGAGTGATAGATTGTAGTGCTTTCATGGGACACTTGTTAAGTACATATGCTAAACACATGATAGCCTCAAGCTAGAAATTATGTGGGAAAGCCTAACTCTTGACCATACACCTTGCCATCTCCATGAGTGACCTGTTCTTTCATTCTGCTGAGGTGTATATGGCATTGTACACTGATGTTTTATCCCACGTTCAGCCAAAAATGCATTAAAGTCAAAAGACATATATCTCGCCCCCCTTGATAAGAACGGAGGGTGCCCATTTTACATGCTAATAGATTTTTAGCCAAACTATTTGAAGTACATGAACACTTTGGAATTTGCTTTCAATGGATATACCCATGCATGCCTTGAAAAATCATCAATGAAAGTCATGAAGTAAAGATAGTTTCCAAAAGAGTGTGTCTGCATAGGACCACAGATATCACTGTGAGCAAGCTTTAATTTCTGAATAGCTCAAACTGAACCATCTTTTGGAAAGGAGAAATGCTGCATTTTGCCCAAAATATAGACTTTACAAACATGTTTCCTGAGTGCCTCAAGTTTGGGCAAAGAGGAGACCATTTCAAATTTCTGCAGGCATAGCAAACTAGCAAAATTCAGATGACCAAAGTGTGCATGCCAAAGCCTTTCATCTGACATATCCTAAGAATCATATACTACACCTGCTAAATCATTCACAAATCTTTCATAGTCTATGAGCTTATACAACCCATGACATAAAATTCGAGAAGCAATAATGACATCGCCATTTGAAAGATCATGAACTATACATTTGTCATCAACTAATTTCACTACCAAGTCAATCTTGGCTAATGCAGAAATCGATAATAGATTTTCTTCATCCCTGGCACAAATAAATCATCTGACAAAGTGAAAGAACTACTATCAACAGTAGTCGAAATGATCTTACCAACTCTCATGATATGATAAGAGGAGTTGCTAGCACATGTGATAGTATTCACAATAGGGGCAGGCTCCAATGAAGTGAATAAACTACACTACGAGGTAATATGTTTGGTTGCACCACTATCAAAATACTAAACACCTAAGTCTACTCTAGACGTACACTTCTCATGAGAAGATGGATCAAAACTGCAAATAGTAGTAAATGCCCATTCTTCATTCTGCACAAGATTTGCAGACTCTGTTTTTGGTGTGGAGACCTCTATAACAACCATTCTAGCCTCTTTCTTCTTTTTCTCTTGAGTAGCCAGTTTTGGATAGCTCTTAATGACATGATCATTTTCTTTACATTATTTGCAAAACAATTTCTGCTTTTCTGATTTCTTCGCATCTTTATCTTCCTTTTTCGAATGTGCAACATTTACAGATTTCTGCTTACTAGTAGATGAGCTCTAGTTACCTTTGCCCTTCTAACTAGCTAGGAAAGCTTGATCTGTAACATGCATAATAGACCTATTCTACCTAGATTGATCTTCTTGTAGCAAAACAGAAACTAACTCTTCAAATGTTAAGGCATTTGGATTGCTTTCCATCATCAAACGAAGAGTAGAAGCAAAACTTTGATATGAGTTGGGAAGACCATTCAAAACAGTTTGCACAAGTGAACTGACAGGAAGGACTTCATCAAGTTCCTTCAAATCCTTGATCTTTGTTCGAAAACTGTCCATAGAATCATCTTCATTCATGTGCTCACTCTCCAACTCTTTTCAGAGGTAAGCAACATGAGCCTCATTCCTAGCCTAGTACAATGTGTAAGTGTATCCCAAGCATCCTTAGCTATTCTGCAAGAGAGGATATGAGGAATAATGGCACGTTTGACAGACAAGGCTATCAAAGCATGTGCCTCATATTCTCTTCCATCCCAATGAATTTGTTCTATAGTAGGTGCAGCACAAAGAGGAATCTATAGAATATCACCATCTTCGATGCCATCATCATCAGCTTCAGTACCTGTATTTGCAGGTGTAATAGAACATTTTTCAACATCTTGCATAATATTCTACAGTCCTTTTGCAACCAATACATGATGCATTATATAAGCCCACAATGGGTAATTTGTATCATCCAACGTATCCTCAATAGCCAATATATAGAATACATCACTGCTTTCAGCCATGGCCACTGGCCAAAATACCCTGATGTAGAAAATTGACTATATCTCAAAAAGTTGAACAAAACTATCGTCTCGCGTTCTACGAAACCTGTAGCAGACTTCGAGATGCTTATACTGGCAAACAAAAACATGTATATATCTTTGGCACAAAAAGATTAAATAGCCTGCAGAAGCACTACGATAGTGCGTTTGGAGGTCGAAAGGAGCTGAGATAGCGAAGTTGTTTTGATCTCCTAATCACCCTGAGTATTCTCATCAAATTTCATGTGATTCTGGGACTCTGACTGGAGGGGTGTCGATGATGCACTAGATGAAGCGATGACCTACTCTAATACCAATTGTTGGAGTTAGACGTCTGTGGAAGCACGCAAACAACACAAGGAAGAAGAAGAAGCTTAGAGCACAACACACAAAACTACCACTAGAATGTACAAAGATAAGTGGCCCATTAGGGCTATAGTCATATATACAAGTCGGGGGAAAGAACCTCCTAAAGAGGGAAAAAAGTGCCCCAGCGACATTCCTAGTGAATTCACACACAACACCATCTCATCTATGGAAGGTGTCCACCATCTCCTCCAACAGCAATATGTATATTAGTAGGGAGATTCCGACACCATCTCATCTATGGAAGGTGTCCAACATCTCCTCCAACAGCAATATTTATATTAATAGGGAGATTCTGATGTAGAGGAAATGTTCCAATTGCCCGTATATTTTTTGTAGTTACCAACAAACATATTAACAAATACATAGGTTAGAAGTATATTGTTGAGATATCAATACTCCATCAAACTCCCATTGCCTTGTGAAAACTTGGTGTATATGTTTCTAAAATATTTGTCCATTTTCAATTTCTTGAACATTCAATCCTATGGATCTTTTTGCAGGATCTTAAACTCTTACTGACGTGGAAAGTTTCCAACGAGATAAGGTCGTTTACACATTCACTCATGATGTAGAATGTACGACCATGTTAACCTATCAATAATGCATACGTTAGTTATGTGAGGGGAGTTTCAAACTTATAATTATATCCACACCACGTGATTCCTTTCCAAAAGAGAGGCACTAAGAAGACATGAGCAACTTGCTTGTGTTCTTTCCTGTTATCATTCTCATTCTAAGCACATCATCCGGCCAGCTTTTGTGACCATGAGAGAAAGAAAGGTACACAGGCCATCAGCGGCTTTCAGGGACAAGGGTAGCGATGGCGAAGATGGAGCGTTGAAGATGAAGAAATGCTGGCTCTTTGAAGCAGCGTAGAGTTGGGCAGCACACAGAACGCTCAAGAGGACGCGGCATCTCGCCAGCTTTTTCTGACTGATTCCTCCCTTTGGGGAGATGTATTGCGGCCCATCCAGCCCATCTTCTATTTACGTACTCAAGTCCACTTCTCCACGATATTCAGTACTCTCGATAGAGGCGCCATAGCATTATCCACCAGTGGACCTTCAATGTTCCAAAATCCAGCCCCCAGGCCCCTGATTTCTCTCTCTCAATTTCAAACATGACCATACGCACACACAAAGATGCACAATAACCGGAAACGCTGGTCCAGGATGTTACTCGTGCGACGTACACCTTGCTCCCTTTCAATGTCTGCATCTCTACCTTGTTGAGCTCTATCTCACGACCAGTGTTGATTTTTGATGGCTGTATTGCCCGTTTTGGCCTTTTTTTACCGTAAAATACAGTCATAAAATATTTTTGACCTTAAAAAATACATTAAATACATTAAAAAGTAGAAAATACAGGTAGGATCTGTAGATAACCTTCAAAACTGACGGGCATAGTAGACCGTCAAAATACAACACTGCTCACGACGTCTTTTCTAACCTGTGCACTTTGAGCTTTCCAGAAGATACGCATAATTTATTAACAATATTTCTGCGCGGCCCATCAGTTTATGCTTTGCCTGTCAGCATCGTCGCTACTCGCTATTTCTTGAAGCAATACTCTCTCTCTCTCTGGCGCGTTGTGAATTTGTGCTTCGGCGCTTGATATACGCGGGCCCGTCTGTAGAATCAGTGGGATGTGGGGCGCTTCGAATCTCTACCTTCTATGCGAACGGGGGGGGGGGAAGCATGATCAGAGCCTCTGTAGATCATGTGACATGGATGAGTTTCTAAAAATTGCGACGAGGAAACTCGTAGCCTGTCATGTCGGGCGCGGCGCCATGACTTCGTGCTTAACCGGCATATCTCCAGACTCTGATAGCGCAGCTGCTGCCTAGGTCATGCAGAGACTAAAAAGCAGCGTCGATGCGCTTCAAAAGTGGCTGCGCAGCAGCGATTCGCCATAAAACGCGAGGATTGCGAGAAACCCTTTTGACGTGCAAATTCTCTTTTTGCGTCAATGGGACGGAATAAAATCATTAGATCAAGAGTCAAGACTGATGTCTCTAATGTAAAGTGTCTAAAACGCTTTTTTTTTTTTGAGAAAACAGGAAAGTTAATTAATGGAGGAATGTACAACCTGTGCAAAGGGCAAGAGCCACACACAGCTACAAATACAGAGCCATTTCAAGTCTTTGAGCAGAATACAAAGAGGAGATAGATTTCCTCCAGCTAGAGAATTTACTAGCAGCCATCAACTCAAAAATGCTACCTATGGTACTAGGGGCTTGGTACATATTATGAATACAATTATAAGAGGCTTTTCTCAAAACAATAGGAAGGGACTTGAGGAGATTTTTTCTTCCTTTACTGAATATAGCATTGTTCCTACTCAGGGAGATGTGCCAAAGAATATGGCCCCTCCAAATATTCCATAAAAGCACGTCCATATTCTTGCAACAACCAAGCAAAATAGCATGTTGATTGAGCATTGGCTTCTCTCTATCCATCAGGTACAGATTCATTGAATGCCAAAATTGTTTGGCATGTGGACAATCATAAAAAAGGTGGATAACATCTTCCTCTTTGCCGCAAAAGGTAGAAGATCCTCCATTAATGATAACTTTCCTGACTTTGGGGCCTATCCATAACCCATGATCAAGGATGAGCCATTGCAGGAAGGAATGCTTGATGGAATCAGGAAAGGCCCACAAAGATTTGAGCCTATAGGACCATTGGCTAGCAGACCAACTTAATTTCCATTTGTGGTTGAGCTGAAGGAGAATTTGCCTTATAGATCCCCTGTCCTGCTTGAATTTCTTGAAAATGTGGCCAAAAATTTCAGCAAGATTGATATTACTTTTGGTGCATTCCTCCAGCTTTTCTTCCAGCAAAGATTTGTGGAAAGCCATAACTTGCAAACAGGACACAAAGATGTTACTGATGTTGAATAACTCTTGTTCAAACATTACATTATCACCATTCATTAGATTTCTCCAGGATTTATATCCAGCTCTATGGCACTTATGTCTTGTTCAAACATTACCTTATCACCATTCATTAGATTTTTCTAGGATTTATATCCAGCTCTATGGCACTTATTCTCTCTAATGGTGAGGGAGCATAAATTCTTTTTAGAGATCCAACCCAACCATGGTGACTCTTGCACAAAAAAAAGCAGAGTAACAAAGCATTTTTTTGTTGGAACGAATGTTTTTTTTCACTCTGAACCAAGCATTCCACAATCTACAAACAAGGGGGCTCCCAACAGTAGTAATAGACTGGGGGGAAACAACAATATCCCACATATCAATATTACTCCAAGATTTATAATCAGAAAGATAGAATTTATGATTGTTTCTATGGAGCAAGGCAACCCAAACCTCAGAGGAGCCAATGCTTCTAACAATCCACTTTCCAACCAGGTTATCATACTTTTTTCTTTTGGAAAAAAAATACCAAGCCCTCCTTGAGATTTAGGAAGGCAGCAAGTGCCCCAGGAAACCTTTGCAACTTTCTTGTGTTGAGCATTACCACCCCAAAGAAATCTTCTGGCCAGAGCGCTAACCTGCTTAATATGCTTTTTAGAGGGGGACTAGTAGGCCAGGAAATAAACAACTTTACGTAAGACATAATGGTTAAGAATAAAAGTCATGTGGGGGAGGGAGCTGTTAGAGTCATACCAAAAAAATAAATGCTTTTTGAACCTATCTACAACCCAATCCCACCTTTGAGAAAAAGTGACCTTAAAGCCCATAGGAATACCTAGTAATCTAAAGATTTCACCCTCTTTTATAATTTTGCAACCCATCTCTTTAATGCAATCAGGAGTCAAATTATTGGAGGCTTTAAAACCTGTCTTGTTATGATTAACTAAAGAACCACTGGCAAGGCAGAACAAATTAACCCATTCAAGAAATTCAGTGACAGAATCATTATCAGCATTCAAAACCACATTAGTGTCATCTGCAAATATTTGAAGACCAAGAGGGAAAGGGGATTTAGGAACATTTATACATTTTATCCGACCACAATTCACAGCATCTTTAACAAGCCAGCCTAAGGAGTCACTAGCTATGGCAAAGAGAAGAGGGGTGAGAGGGAAGCCCTGCCTAATGGACCTAGCAAGCTTGAAAGGATTAGACAAATGAACATTGATAGAAACTCTAGAGTAACCAGTCCCAAATCAGGTACTAACGTACCTGATGAATTCTCTTCCTAATCCCATATCACTCATAGATTGAAGAATAAAGTTCCACTCGATTCTATCATAGGCATTGTCAAAGTCTATTTTAAGAAAGTAAAAGTCTTGGTTCTTATCCTTAGCATAGTCCATGCCCTCCCACAAGGAGATGATAGCATCAAGGATGTATCTACCTTTGATAAAGCCCTTCGGCTCAGAAAGAAAAAAGAACTTCATCAAGGGACTTATTCTTCTAGCAAGGGTAGAAGCAAAAATTTTATAGATGGTGTTCAAACAACTAATAGGTCTCCAATCATTAAGATCATCTTTATTACCTCTCTTGTGGATAATTCTAATCACCCTAGTGTTAATGTGAGAAGGGAGATATCCTTTACAGGCAACCTCTTCCCAAATCAAAAGAATGCAAGGAGTGAGAAATTCATTCAACATCATAAAAAATTCATTAGGCAAACTGTCAATACCCGAAGATTTATAGGGTTTCAATTTATAGATGGTTTCTTTGATCTCACCGATAGTGAGGGGTAGGTCCAAGATAGGAACCAAGCTTTCATGAATCATTTTTTTCCTTTTCATAGCAATGGTAGCTCTGGCACTCAGGATATCCTCCCCCCACTTGGGAGAACCAGAGAAAACATCCATAAAGAAGCTTTTGGCCTCCTATAAGGACTCCTCAATGTTGATAGTATGACCACCATCCTTCTTTTTCATAGGAGGGATAAAATCCCTAACTTTGTGCTTTTTCAACAAAGAGAACATGTGTTTATTGTTTCTATCCATCTTCCCACTCCAAAATTCTCTAGAAGCGACAAGAGAGTAGATAGCTTCAAGATATTTCTCTTTGCACAATCTCAGATGAGTGTCATGGTACTCTTGAGAATTAACATCTAGAGTGTTTAACCTATCCACAAGGGATTTTCTTCCCTTGGCCCTAATGTCCTTTGCACTCTTCTTAAGGTGAGCCAACAAACTTTGAATATCTCTAACAGAGTTATTCCAGGCATTACATGGGGAAAGGCACCTACTAAAGTGAGAAGAGATGATCTCTTTGGTTTGGGCCAAAACACTAGGCAACTTTAGCAGATTGCAGTCAATATGCGTCCAACCACCTCTATAGGCAGGGAAACCTTTTTTGAACGATATCAAAAGGGTTTATGATCAGACATGAGCAAGGAGTGGTCAACAAGGGCATTGATGTCCCAGCAGCCTTGCACATAAGAAATATTAGCAGAGCATCTATCAAGCCTAGCAGTAGTATAGGTATTACCAACATGTTTATTAGACCAAGTAAAACCAGTAGATTGAGAAATATCCACAAGATCATGAACATTGCAAAGATCAAACCGGGCCTTGTTTTCTTCCCCTCTAATGACATTACCCTTTCACTCCCATCTATCTTTACTAGAAGTGACCATGTTAAAATCCCCTATGACAATCAGCGGGCCTTGAATGTTATTGATTTCTTTCCAATAGGTTATCCTTTCTTGATTGTGATTAGCAGCATAAAATAGAAATAATGGAGATGTCAAAGGGATTACCCAACTTGATGGAACACCATTGGCTAGACGGACTCGTGGACCAAGAGATGAAAGAGTGAGAGAGGCTGGGGGACAACCCAATGGCAGTAATGAATTTACCATCAGCATGATTGGTGATAGACCACCTATACGTGGAAGACAAAGTGTTAAGATTGAAAAGGAGAGAATTTCCCCCAATTTTAACTTCCTGGATACAAATAATATCAAGCAATTTAGGCAGAGAGCAAAGCCACATATTGAACATTTTGGGTGTGACCGGGTCAGTGAGCCCTTTGATATTAATGGAGCAAATAAAGATGTCAGCCATAAAGAAAAAGCAAGAGTTATTTTCTATTGTTCTCAGACGGCTTGAAAGCTGATAGAGAGGACCAAATAACTTCTTTCCTTTTAGGTTTAGGAGTGATACTGAAACCATTTGGAGGGTATACTTCTTGAGATGGGCGTTGAATCAAAGACTTCAACATCCTCCTCCATTTGATCAATCTTTTCTTGATCCATTATGTTCAGTTCACTAGGGAAGTCTTCAGCTTGTGGAACAAGGATTTCATTCAAGTTAGATAAAGACATATTAGACACTTTGGCATCATTCGTACTAACACTCTTGATAGGAGGAGAAATGATTCTGTTCTTTTTCCCAACAACATTCCATTCTGAGGTTGAATTACCTTGAACATTTTCCACCCTGTTTCCCTTATTGTTCTCTGCATTCCAGACCACATCATTAGTTGAATTACCTGCTAAGTTATCAATTCCCACATTGGTGCGCTTATCATCGAATGGGTTAGTGATCTCTTCCAAGAGGATATTATACATGTTTTCAGATTATAAATCTTTCCTCTTGGGTTTATGATTATACTTTCTTCCCTACTGAGGGTGGGTGTTGTTCCCTTCTTGACTCATATGCTTCTCCAAAGACTCTACTTTAGTATCTTGTTTAGCAATTAGAGGACATTCTTTGATAAGATGTCCCTCTTTATAAGTTATAGCAGGCATTAGGCAGGTTCCTGTAAAGAACTTTTTGAGAATGCAATTTTTTACCATGTGAGTCTTTGATGATAATGTGCGTTTTAATCTCTTTGGCCAAGTCTACTTCTATTAGTATTTGGGGATGCCATTTGGGGTTTATTAAATTGTTCCTAGATTTTTGACCTAAGACTTTGCCCAACATTTTTCCCAAGTTCTCAACCCAAGGGTAAAAGTCTATAGGGAGCTCATGAAACTCAACCCATACATGAATTTTTGTAGGTTTAGGACCTTTAGGGTTAAAACCAATATGCCATTAAAAAAGGAAACCGGAATATTTCTAATCAGCCACTGCCCCTCACTTATGACATGCAAGGCACTGTTAGCATCTTAAAAAAAATACAGAAAATAATTGTTTGGATAGTATTGGATGTTTTTAACTAGAACTCCTCTAGGTTCCCAATGTGTTTTCAACCAAGCTTTGAGCCCTTCTTGGGGTGGTCTTGGGCCATGACATAAGCCTATCACAACCCTGTTAGTTAGGTGGTCTTGCCAGCTATCAAGAGAGCATCTGTCTATAATGAGCGCTTCATCCTCATCTTCACTATCAAACTATTGACACAGAGTTCATGAGGATTGTCTAACATTACAGATTTACCTTTCGGAGACAGCAGGAGGGTTTTCGAGTTACCTGTGTGTTTCTTAAAAGATTAGAGAGCACCTTGAAGATTGTTACTATGTCGAATGGAGTCCGCATACGATTTCAGGGGAGAGAGTGGAGCATCAGGCCTCTTATCAGTAGCTTTCATCGATTCTGAGAGCATGTGCCTTGCTAAAAGCTTGGTACATGGTCCTTCAACGTCTGCCAAAGCAGGGAAATCATCACCCAAGCCTTTCGGTACATTCCCTTGAATAGAAGACAAACCACTTTCTGATAAATGGCTAGCAATGTTGCTTTCGTAGGTGGTAAGACCATTACGCAGTGCCTCGAAGAGTGCCATGCATAGAGGAGTCCTCCCTGGGAAGGGGGGAAGGGGGAAGGGATGCAGAGAGCAGAAGACAGAGGAGGAGTTAGGGTTTTGCTATTCCAACATCACCTCAGATTCATCTTTTGAAGACAATAGGTATATGAAAAGAGAGAAAATGTTACAAAATGTATAGTGGCAGGATCCCTTCAAAAATAAGGAGGGAGATTACAAAGGCTTGGTCAAGCCAAAGGCATATGGAAAATTACCTAGAACACACGAGAAACAACCGTATGTGGGTTGGAGTCAACCATCAATTGAAAACACCATTGCAAAACTTTCTTCAGAGTATAGGGGATTAATACTTCTTAAAAAGAAAGGGATTTGAACATCCTTGGGTAGAGGATCCCTGATGGTCATCAAGCTTTTAAAGACACTTTTTTTGAGGCCCACCTCACGAAGGAACAAATGAAAGTTAGCAACTTTGTTAAAAGTCCTGTGATTCCTAGAGATCCAAATCTTTCATAAGATATGTGCTCTCCATAGGTGCCACAAGGCCAAGTCCATTTTGTAACACACACCTAAGAGAAATTCTTTGTGATCCAACCTTTTTCCTTTGAAACCAACACAATATTGGAAGACGGGGTACTAGAATCTTTGAGCACTTGGGCAATCAAAGAAAGTATGGGCCAAATCCTCCTCATTGTCATAGAATACACATTTTCCTTCACTCACTTTAATATGCTTGGCCTTGTTGCCAAGCCAAAGACCATTGTAGACAATCAACCATTAAAGGTATGAGTGTTTGATCACCACAGGAAAGGAAAAGATGCATTGGAATCTATACCTCCATGGTTGAGGGCGCCATTGGACTTTCCATCTCTTATTTAACTTGTTGATTACCTTAATGATGGAGCTTTTATTCCGTTTGAATCGCTTCAACATGTCCTCGACTACCACTGGAAGCCTAAATTCCGTATGCATATTGCACTGGCCATAGTGAGCAACGAATAATCCTTTATGTTGTATGATGACCTGCTTGTAAGCACAAGAAAGGGAAGCCAGAACAAAGATGTTAAGATCAAAAGAATACTCACCATTTTGACACAATTGGGACAAGCTCCTTACTCCCCGCTTAAAGCATTTGTGCTCCTTTATACCAATGTTACCATTTCTCCATAAGGAAATCCATCTAGACCAAGTAGGACTTTGACAAAACAAAACACTCTTACAAATAAACTCCAAGATTATAGTATAACCTTTCTTAACTTCCATCCATGATGCCCACATCCTGCAATTGTGCTTACTACCAATAGGGTTAAATGCCCAAGGAGAAACAATAACATCCCATAGAGAATGGTTAGTCCAAGTTTTGAAATCTTTTAATGAAAACAAATGAATTTTTCTTTTTTATAAGGCAAGCCCAATAGTCATTGGATTGAGTAACATGAAGAATCCATTTAGCAAACATATCAATGGCCATTTTTGAGGGACAATTGATGCCAAGACCACCTTTTCACTTGGAGAGGCAACAAATGTCCTAGGTCGCTTTAGCAATTTTATTATTCTAGGCATCCCCCCCCCAAAGAACCCTTCTAGAGAGAGAGAGGGAGATGACCTAATTTAGATGAGTTTTATTAGGTTTGCAATAGGATATGAAATAGGTCACGCAAGGTGATGCAATTATTCAGGACAAAGACTCTATGGCAAATGGAACTTTGAAGAGCATATCACCTAAAACTTTTTTACCTAAATCTATTTACCCCCCATTCCCATCTTTGGTTGAGAGACACAATAAAGCCCATATGTATACCAAACAATCTAAACATTTCCCCATCATTAATAATAGTAGAACCTGTACATATAATGCCACGTGACTACAAAAAATTTGGCAACATTTTCCTAGGAAAATGAAACTTGAAAACAAAATAACCATGATACAACAAAAGACATAAGCCTAGTGGTGGGAAAACCACTTTCTTGACTCTAGAAACCTGTAAACAAGAAACTTTTGCAACATGTGTTGTTGGGTAATACACACCCTCATGAAAATATCTTTGTTCTCACTCCAATACCTACAAAAAGATTTTAAAACACACCAAGATGACCTATGCATGCTTCTATGAACCAATGTTAGTTAATTTAACTTCATGTGCAGAGATGAAGTCATCCCAAATTTGTTGAGATATCAAGCTCAACGTGTGATGATCCAGGATGACACATATCACTTTTTAATTTCTCTAACATGTATAGTGGTCATGTCGGTATACAAGAGGATACTTCATTCAGCTTTACTAGATTTACCTACCAAGAGTGATGGCACATTTGTTTCTTGTCAGCTCACTCATTTGCAGACATTAGGATTTTTCTTATGCACTATTGTTTATATATTGCACTGGATGTATTGTTGTATTAGGTCATTTTTCTTGTACGTTCCTTTTATGTAATAGAAGAAGAAGAAGATGATCACTTTTCCTTGCCTCGATCTGTGTGTGTGCTCCTCTTTGATTGCGAGTGTGTGTATGAGCTCTCTTCCTTATCTCCTTCCTCGTGACATGGTATTGGAACTAACCAAAGTATTTCGATGGTGATGCACCACAATGCACTCTCCTTCTCCACAACTCCACAATGATATCCTCAGAGTAGAAAACCAAGATCCAAGCATCACACATGGTACTCCACATAGAGGCTGCAGAATATGCAAAAAACATAATATGCAAGGACCACAAACACAGACTTCTTAGGTGTTACAAATGCAGTCAAACTTACAGTCTGTCGCTAACCAGACCACTATATGTTTTGTTAAAGAGCATATACAAATAAATGTCCAGTGGCCATTTTGCCTTTCATATGGACATTAACGATAACAATCTCCCAGTAAAGGCCTATATGGCCAAAGCAACTATGGGTGAAAAATAAAGAATAATAAAGAATAATAAAGAATACCTGAGTATAAGTATACAAACTATACCTCCCGCTTGATGGGAATGTTATGCAGTATACAGGTGATTATGTAAGATCATGAATCAAGTAACCCCCTTCAAGTGAAAATAGTGTCAAAAGCTATCCTATGGTAGAGCTTTAGTCAAAGCATTTGCAGCATTATCTCAAGTATGAACCTTCTAAAGAATAATGCACTCAGTGGCTAAGCAATCTCTAATGAAGTGATACCTCACCTCAATGTGCTTGGTCTTTGCATGATAGACCGGATTCTTAGCTAAAGCAATGTCACTCTGACTATCAATGAGCAAATGAGGTACATGTTGAGGTAGACCCATATCACAAGCAAGACGAGAAAGCCACAATGCTTCCTTACATGCCTCACTTACTACAATATACTCTGCTTCCATGGTGGAAATAGTTGTACATTCTTGAAGATGAGATCTCCAAGAGATAGCACCTCTAGAAAAATGAAAAATGTACCCTAATGTAGATTTATGATTGTCTACACTACCAGCATAGTTACAATTTGTGTAACCAATAATGGATGATTTCCCTCTACCTAAGCATAGACACTTGCCCTTAGTTCCACTCAGATATCTCAAAATATTCTTGACTGCTTCCCAATGTTTCTTGCTAGGATTAGACATATATCTATTCACAACTCCCACTACAAATGCAATGTCTCGTCTTGTAGCTACCATAGCATACATGAGACTACCAAAAACAGAGATTGATAAGGAATTTTGGTCCTGAATTCCTTTTCCTCATCTCATTTGGGCAATCATCCTTGCTCAATTTCACATATGTGGGTAAAGGTGTACTCAATGCCTTCCACCTTTACTCATCTCATTTGGGCAATCATCCTTGCTCAATTTCACATATGTGGGTAAAGGTGTACTCAATGCCTGTGAAGTACTTTGGATATGTACTAACTTTGAGACACGTATATGCATCTTTTATTCCTATCACGAGTAATGCACATCCCAAGAATATGTTTGGCATGCCCCAAATCCTTCATATCAAATGTTTGACTCAACGTCTTCTTGAGAATTGACAAGTCATCAGAGGACTTCCCAACAATCAACATTTATTCGAGGATCGAAAACCACCCATTTCTCTTCTATCTTGTCATAAGGACTTCTAGTTTGACCAATAGCATCTTATTTAGCTAACATAGTTTTAATATTCTAATAAACATTTTCTTTATCCTCATACGTTTCACTTGACTATGAAGATTCTTAACAAACAGCTCATTGAAAGGGTTGAAAACTTATTTTACCATAATCCCATAGTAGTTATATTGTCTTTGATTTTTCTTAAAGATGATTTTTTGGAATGGTTTTCCTAATGAGTTTCCTCACCACTCAATGGTTATTATATTGTTGGACATTATGAGTTATTTTTGTTCATGAAGCTTCTTTCCTTTAGAATCCTTTATCAATAGAGAGGTTTGAAGGTCTTTAGAAGTGTCAAATTCTAAACACACCTGGGTGTTCCACTTGGGATTGATTTCTCCCCTTGATTTTTGACCTAAGACCTTTCATAAAACGCTACTGAGACTATTTAACCAAAGGCAAAAATCCATAGGCAAGTCATAAAATCCATCCATATTAGTATTTTGATGGGTTTTGGGCTTCTAGGGTTGAAAACATGTATACCATTCAAAGAAAGTGATAGGGGTGGATTCTACAAGCCACTCGCACTCTGTGACAAGTGCTAAAGGATTGTTGGCGTCCCCCCCAAAAAAAATCAAAGTAGTTATTTGGCACATATTATCTATTTTAACAAAGGAACCTTGGCTTCCTAGTTGGATTAAATTGAGTGCCTAAGGACCTCCTAGAGTGCCTAAGTTTGTGACATAAGCCTATGGCAGCACCCTCTATCAACTAGTTCTTCCACAATTCAAAACTTAGTTTATCAATCATAAGTGCGGGTTCATCTCTATCATCTTCCAAATCACAATCGATATTAATCATATGGACATGACTATGCTCAAAACTTTTCTATTTGTCTTTTGCCACATGCACATTAACGTGGTAGACATAACCTATGTTGTCAATATAAGCAAGTAGAGGTTATGGACCTGATGACTTTGCTTGCTGGCTTCTTTGAACATTTTGGGTAGTGATTTCATGCCAATTCTCTCTAGCATAGAAACTCATTTAGGTGAAAAAAGGAGCTACTTGTGGGCATCAATCTTCTTCAATGCTTCATGATTGGTTATGCCTTCCCTCTAATGATATTTATCTGCAGAGCTATGAGCATCAAGATTATGGTGAAGTCTGTTACTTATACACTACCCAACATCGACATAAGAGAAGTCTTTCTTTCTATTAGCAGAGTGCAATACACGATCATTTGAATGGGACACATTGTCCCACAATGCTTCATGGAGCACCATCCTACCCTCGAGAGCGAGGGAAAATGGGGAAAGAGCATTGCACTACTTCACAATAGTCAAAGAGTAGTGGATGGAGCAAGGTTGAAACTTGATAGTGATACTCTGAGTTTGATATGCTCATCCACTCTTCCTCTTTGCCTCCATGCTTTGCTTCAATGCTATGGAAATGCAATCTTAATCCTTATCCATAAAATTTAGACCATGTTTCTTTGGATAGCTTGTTGCACCATAATGGCCACTTAGCTTAATATCACAATAACCACCCCCTTCCCGGTCCCGTTTCCTTACCGTTATTTCTGAGAGAAAGTAGACAAAAAAAATTTCGATCTCATTGAGGAGAGAGATTATTATATTTGTATCGAGCCTCCTTTGTATTTCTGTGTAACCCTTCTATTTAATGATGTGACGAATACAATCTCCTTGAAATGAGTAATGCTTATCAAGAAAAGAGTTATTTTTAGTGGAGCTTTTTATGAAAGAAGAGGTTCTCCCAAAGCTTAATCTTTCTTATAGCTTGAACTTGATTGAAAGAACAACTATACAGGTGCAAGGGCAGAATACCTATGGAACCCTGTCTATCCCAATAAACAAGAGTTAGACTTCTCGAAGGCGACACTTGAAAATACTTGAAGGCAATTAGTTTAAATCCACCCAAAAGCAGTTAGTTTAAATTTTTCCCAAAACCAATACACTTAACGTGGACAAGCGTCGTGCTGTAAGGAGAAGTTGAACCCTCTCCTCACCTAAATGAATTGAATAGGCATAACCAGACAGGCTAACGCACGTGGCCAACCCAACAACAAGCCATTCTTAAGGGAGCGTGCAAAGTTTCAACTATTCGAGAGTCGGATGAAGCGGCAAAGAGTAACCACGAAGTGTGGTTCGGGCAAATTGGGAGCTCCAGCTCGCGAATCGCGGGTCCTCAATAATATGCCATTGGTACATTGGTACATTGGTGCAGTTGATAATATGCCATTGGTACATTGGGAATATGGGATCGCTTACTCGTGTCATGGCAAGGGATGTGGAGATTCAGTAGACCACAAGCATCCTAAATCTTGATTCAGAATGTCAATGAAGGATACACACGACATAGTGCGGCATCAAGAATTGTCGAAGATTCATGTTGCTCGCTTTGGAGAGAGAGAGAGAGAGAGAGAGAGAGAGAGAGAGAGAGAAAACACACGTACACACCCAAAAATATCTTTGACTACCCTCACCAACCTATTTTTTCTCTTGTTGGCAGCCCAATAAAAAACGGCTTTCTCATGTTATAGTTATAGCAAGGAGATTCCTTTGGGCTTGGCACTCCCCTTGGCAATAAAATTCGAAAAGTTGCCTGGAGTACTTGCTATATGAAAAAAGAAGAAGGGGAGCTTGGCCTTATTTGTCCTTCCCACATGGCCACTCAAATGGTTGGCAAATGGATAATGAGGGCATCTGAGAGCACTGACTTTTGCGCTTCTCTTATTAAGAGCAACATCCATTCTTTCCATTTAAATGGTCACAAGAACTAGAAAGGGCATAGTTTGTGGGATATTATTACCTCCCTCTATACCTTCATTCCTAAAGGCGGTCCCATTGTTTGTTCCTTGTGGAATTCTTGGATGAAAGTCAAACTCTCCTATGTCCCGCCTGACTACTTTGCTAATAATTTATCCTTTATACTGCAGGACTCCATTTGGTGTGGCTGGTTCTCTACCACTGATTCTGTTCCCTTTTCTATTAGAAATAACAAATGCAGGAAATCAGGATTTAATAATTGGTTCTCCCTCTTTAGGGACAAAAACATTATGAATGTTGAAGACATATTGACTAATGAGACTCTCTGTGGCTTGTAGACAGATCCTGTTGAGCAACAGGAATTGGCTTGCTGAAAAGGCTTCATCCTACCTCAACCATAAGTGGACTTCTATATCCAAGGTGGCTGAAGATATTTTCAAAAGCTACAAGAAGACCTCCATCAGCATTCATTCTATTGTTCCAAAGCTCCATAAGAAATGGAAGATTCATTGGAAGGCCCAACAATGGAGCTTCAGATTTAAGATGCTTTGGGCCTTCCCTAAATCTGCCGAACACTCTTGTCTTCTATGGTTGATCCTGCATCAAGGCATTTGGACTGGAAGTAGGGCTAAAGATCTCAATATTAGTGCTAGCAATTGTGCCTTCTATGGGAGTCTTGAGGATATCCAACATTTTTTCATCAACTCTAATGCAGCCAAGAGATATTGGAAATGTATTAACATGTACTGTTTGAGTCACGGTCTCCCTCCCCTCTCCTTCAAGAACATCCTTCTGGGAGAGTCTGGAGGTTTGGACATTGGCCTTTGGAAAATTTTCAAGTCTCTTAATGTGCAATATCTTTTTCCATGTGTGGAGGTTTGGACATTGGCCTTTGGAAAATAATGTGCAATATCTTTTTCCATGTGTGGCCAAAAGAAGAAATCTTTGCAAGCAGAAATGGTGCTTTGTATGCCTCTATGACCCATGTAAGATGGTTCATGCATTTGTTTAATGACAAAATCTTTGAAAGCTTCGGTTATGCACAATCTATGTTGAAAATAGAGAAAACCATTATGAAATGTATAATGTTCATCAGATAAAGATGCACCATTGTTGAAATCATTCTATGCACGTGAAGAAAATAAAAATCAGATGCATAAGTGGAAACCATTTCTTGAAAAGAATGTATTTGGATGGCAGAAATATTATTCAAAACAACAGAATGCGAAGGAAAACGGCTAAGAGCATCAGCTACAACATTAGCTTTACTAGGTTGATATTGTATCATGGGTTAGAAATTTTGAATGAATGATGCCCAATTAAGATGCCTATCAGAGATTAAGGGCTGATTTAATAATTGTTAATTGCTTGTTGATCGGTTTTGATTAAGACCTCAGAGCACATAAGATAGTGTTTCCAAATTCGCAAAGCATGCACAACTGCTAACAATTCTTTATCATATGTACTATAATTCTGTTATGAGGGCTTAAGCTTCCTGCTTTCAAATGCAATGGGATGGTCATTTTGCATTAAAACAACACCTATTCCTGAACCACTAGCATCAGTAACAACCTGAAAGGGTTGTGAAAAATCAGGTAATTGTAAAACAGGTGCATGCAAAAGTGCTTGTTTAAGTTTTTCAAAGGACTGTTGTTGGATAAGTCCCCATGCAAATTTTATTTTCTTTTTTCAACAACAAGGTAAGAGGCAATGCTAAAAAAGAAAAATTTCGAACAAACTTCCTATAGAAACTAGCCAACCCAAGAAAAGAACGAACATCATGGACTGATTGTGGTGTAGGCCATCCTACTATAATTCTAATCTTTTTCGGATCCACATGCACATCTTCAAGTGAAACAATATGTCCTAAATATTCTAGCTTACGCTGAAAGAAGTAACTCTTTTCAGGATTAGCATAAAGTGTGTTCTCTCGTAACAAATGAAAAACTGTTTCAAGATGCTTTTCATGTTCACTATCATTCTTACTGTAAACAAGTATATCATTAAAGAATACAAGAACAAAAGATTGATAATCAAGAAAAATGTTGTTCATCATTCGTGCAAATGTAGCAGGGGCATTAGTAAGTCCAAAGGGCATAACCATAAATTCATAATGGCCAATTTGAGTTCTAAATGCAGTCTTAAAAATATCACTTTGTGTCATACGAATGTGATGGTAACCCGATTTTAGATCAATTTTACTAAAGACACGAACTCCTCGTAACTTATCTAAGAGATCATCTATTCGAAGAATAGGATATCTATTCTTTATTGTGATCTTGTTAAGGGCTCTATAATCAATGCACATGTGATAAGTTTTATTCTTCTTCTCTACTAAGAGAACTGGTGCTCCAAATGGGGAGGAGCTAGGCCTTATAAGTCCTTTCTATAGTAGGTCTTTTACTTGGTTTTCTATTTCCTTTTGGTGTAGTGTGCCATGTCTATAAGGTGCTTTATGAGGAGAAGAACTACCAGGGACTAAGTCTATGCTATGGTCAAAGGATCCTCGAGATGGTGGTAGTTCAGAAGGATACTCAGACATAAAAAAATCCTTATAAGTACTCATGAAAGGGTTATATGCATCAGGAAGTATATGAGTATAATCATTGATGACATTAACAAAAACAATGCATGAGTTGAATCCTTTCCTAAATGCACGCCTTACTTGAGTGTGACTAATCAATGGAAACGGCTGGAAATCATGTCGTGCAGACAAAGTAATGATTTGACCTTTGAATTCAAAGTTAAAGGTATGCGTATGGTAGTCAATACGTGGGTTATAATGGTGACAAAAAGGCATACCTAGTATAACATCGTAAGATTGCAAAGGTGCAATTAAAAATGTTCGTGAATCCACATATGGGCTTATGCTAATCGTAACATCTTGCACTTCTCGTGTTACATTATAATGATTACCTTGAAATGTAGCTTTCACATTATATAAGGAAGGAAACATTTGTAATTGAAGTTTTTGTACTAATAAATGTGAAATGAAGTCATGTGAACTACCATCGTCATGTAGAATTTTAACTACTTTATTATTTATTGTACCCTGCATGCAAAGTAGAGAGTGAAGAGAGATATCGTTACCCAAGGTACTTAAGTCCTTCTCCAATGATTGTGTTGCCTCAGGTAGAGGTGAATTACTGTAATCCTCCATGGTGCTCTTGGACCCTTAGGCTAGTTCTTTCATCTCGGGATGTACCCTCAGAGAATGTACCCTAGCAAAAAAGTACTCTATCTGGATGTACCTTGATGTACCCTAACAGGATGTACCCTGTCTGGATGTACCCTGATGTACCCTGAGAAGTGTACCCTGACAGGATGTACCCTGAGACGTGCCGCGTCGCGTCGCACCGTGCCACCTTGAAAAGTGAGAAAAACTGCAAGTTATGTTAAATATAAGAGGAGAGAACTTGAGGGACAACTCCAAGAAAGAGTGTAGTGGTAAAAGTACTTCCCTTGAAAGTAGGAGGTTTTGGGTTCAAATCTTCCTACCTTAGGGAATCTAAACCTCTCTATTGCAACTCAAAATTAAAATTACCTCGCGCGTAGCCAACGGTTGCCAAGGGAGCCTTGGGTGCCAATGTTGCCAATGTATTGCCTAATTTATTGCCTAAGTTCTTTGCCTTAGTCGATGCCTTGGAGTAAGCCGAAGGAGTAAACGTAGGTGTAAACATAGGTGTAAACATAGGTGAAAACGTAGGTTTTGGTTCTGGAACTGGAATAGAAACAGAAACAAAAATAGGAGTAAGCCGAAGGAGTAAACGTAGGTGAAAACGTAGGTTCTGGTTCTGGAACTAGAACAGAAACAGAAACAAAAACAGAAACCGGAATCGGAGATGGAGACGGAGACAAAGACGGAATCGGAATTGGAAACAGAAACGGAAATGGAAACAGAACAGAAATAGCGAACAGAACCCTCCATATTGACGCGTGCAGAGCTCTGATACCACTATTGTCAAGATCTTGCTCATGCGCATACAGAGATTACGAACGCAGAAAAAACACAGAAAAATAGAGACAATAAGAGATGAGACTTAACATAGTATTGGGTGCAATCTCCCCCCATGCACTCTGTTTCGACAGTCCACAGAGTGCATGTATTTATAGGACTTTTTGATTACGTCGAAAAGAGTGGTTACATGAGAGCGGCTTCGAAAAGCAGGCATGAAACTAAAAGTTGGTAACTTTTACAGAAAACCATTTCTTTCAATAACATAAACTATGGTCTACAATGATCCTTATTCTAACCATTACTTTTCTAATTGTTTCTAACAATAGAACCTTCTACGCAGGTTTATTTACAAGCTAAATAATAATTATTCGGATTATTGATATCCGCCCTTTCACGCCTTGCACGCTCCTCATGAACCTTCAGCTGCTATATTAAAAACATCAAAAACGCATTAATACATCAATAATTTAACACTCTAACAATGCATTGTTCAATAATAATTTAACACTCCAACAATGCATTGTTCAACATATTCCATGTTACAATCCAACAATGCATTGTTCAACATATTCCATGTTACACTCCAACAATGCATTGTTCAACATATTCCATAAGTTATAACAATATTCCTTATACATGTCACACACATGCAGTTTATCAATTACAAGTCGAGGTTTCTCAAAATCCTCTGCCTCCTAGTTAATAGACTCAAGTAGCTAGAGATAATCCATAACCAACTCATGATCATCCTCTAATTAAAACATATGATAGAGGAAGATATGGGAGATGGCATAGAGAACCACTTCCTTTAACTTTTTGGGTGATCGCTATATGATTGCTCCCTCCAATATCAATTATGTGACAATGACCACTAATGCAATGGTGAATACTTTTCATAAATACATCGCTTATGCAACACTTTGAGTCTATAGTGTCGCATAAGCTACCAAAAACCTTTTTTTCTTTACATTGATGGCTTCATTACATCCCCATTTTTTCTTGTAGTGATTGATGTTGTGTCCCACTTAAACAATGAGTTCGACTAGATCTTCTTATTAGATATTGTTCCAACATGGATACATGAAAAGCTGGATGTATTCTTGTGGTACTCATGGTTTGGGCTTGAAGGTGACTGGATTAATCTCCGCTAAGATAGTAAATGGACCGAATCTTTGATCGTCCAAATTTGCACAGGGCCTTGAAGTCTATAAATTATCGAAAGTCTTATTGCTACACAATCCAATTTCGCCAAGACTATAGATGCTTTACAATCTAATTACACCAAAAATTTCCAAAATCAAATGAGCCCAATGTCTTTTCAAGAGCCTAATCAACATGTTATAGCTACCAATCAAAATCCACAAGTAGCTCCTACTCAAGCATATCAAGTTCCTCCAATGCATAATCCTTCAATGCAAAATCCTCATCCTCATGTGAAAAATCCTCAAATGTATCAATATGTATCCTCAAGCTTCTCAAATAGCTTTTCAAAATCCTCAAAATCAAAATTTTCAGAATCATCAACCGTATAATATGGAAGCTCCTCTTGCACCTCAAGTACCACATGTTGCTCCCCAAGCTCCTCAAATACATCAATTGCCTTTTCAAAATCCTAATTATCCTGTTCAAGCAATACCTTATCAACAAAATCCTCAATTTTAAAATTTCCCACCGCAAGTTACTCAAAATCCTCAAAATCAAAATGGTTTTGTGCGTGGCCCTCGTAGGTGTCCTTGGTGTGATTCGTTAGAGCACTTTTTGAGAGATTGTGAACTATTGAAGGCTGCTAAGGAGCAACGACTAGTAATAGACATAGACAAGAAAATATGTGACTATAGATCTAGGCTACCTTTGCAAGGAAATTATGGTAAGGGAGGAATGAAAAAACACTATGAAAATATAACCATAACGGATGTAGGAACTAGAGGAGTGACACTAGAAGCTCTTGATGAGCAACAAGTAGAATCAAGTAAACCGACAAAGGAAGGTGATTTTTCCATAGAGGCTTTAGTAAGAGCACGAGATGAGATTAGGAGAATAACGGCTTGGGAATCACCGATAGAAGATCAATCTCTTATTTCTCATATATCCAATGTAGAAGAAAAACAAAAAAGAGATGAAGTTGAGCCTAGTGAAAGAAGAGTGACTCGAAAACAAACCTCAGAGGGAATAGAAACAAGCATAGAGCAAGGAGAAACATCACAATCCAAAGATAAAAAACAAGAATCACAACCTAATGAACAAATACAAGAGGAGAAACAAAAAGGGAAGAAGACAACACAAAGAAAAACAGAACCAAAGCCTTTAGATAAACAAGAACAATCAAAACAAACTGAAGAAGAAACACGAGAACATGAAGAAAAACAAGATCTTGAGCAAAAACAAAAGAAACCAAAGAGAAAACCTAAAGCCATCTTGATTTCAGAAATTGAGAGAAAAATAGATCCTATGGTGATTTTAGATGACATTTTGCTTAAGAGTCAAGTGACTATGCCTTTAGAACAAGTTTTCTCTATTGCAAAGCCTGTTTTTAAAGATAGCTTTATCGGCTTAATTAAAAGGAAGAGGTTTCCGCTTAATCTAGATACTGAGATGCAAGATTCTCTAGATCAAGATCAAGCTATGAATGAAGCCTTAAACTTTGATGAATTTGATGGAGAAGTTTGATGATGATGAAGTAAATGTTAATAAAAAATTCTTAGGACCTATTTCAACCTGACCATGAGAATCATGAAAACAATCCTGAAAGTCACTTTGTGTACTCAAGTCAAGAAGACTCAATCACTTGTGCCAAAGAGACTATACCTCATTTGCAACACAAGAGCATATAGTGGGAAATTAATACACATTTAAATGTCAATCTGGTCGAAGGACCTAACCAAGTGTACGAGGACATGTGCACACATGATGGAAAATGAAGTGGCTCTACTGCTATGCATGAGAGAAGACTAATCCACCTCTCAAACTCACTGAAAAACTGAAAGTGTTTGCCGCAATACCTCTTACAACAGTTTTCAGAAAATCAAGGATTTCTTCCAACTCCGAACTCCGAATATAATCAATAGGTACTCATTTCGAAGCTCTTGATGAGACGCATCTACCCGAAGTGGTTTCACTTGATTTTGATAACCTTGCTTCAAGTTATGACCAAAATAGTGAATGGTGGGAAGCACCCACACTCACGCCACAACTCCTACAAGCTCACACACACACTACAGTAGCTCAAAAACAGTGGGGAGGGGTAGACAATAGTCCTACACACACATTCCAAGCATTATACACACATACAAGATCAAAGAGAAGATGGAAATCTGCAAGAAAGAGGCAAATTCGAAATTTTGGAGAGCTCCTTCTTCACAATGGCAAAAAGTCTCTACAAAGAGTCACAAAGTGACTTATATACATATGCCCTAAGTTTGGTCCTTTCACACAAGACACCGGCACTTTATTACTAAAAAGTGAATTTCCTACTAATTTACAAAGGACATTTTACAACAAGTTGGGATTATGCATCTAGAGGACTCCTCTATTGCATTTACATGGCTTTGAGGGAATTCTCTAAGACCTCGAAGAAGAAAAATTATGCCCATTAATTTGAAAAATTTGGGGCTCTTCTCTTGTGCTCCTTTGCTCTGCAACACACTTTAAAAGAAAATTTTGGTCTAGAGGTACATTAGAGATGCATGTTAAAATAGGAAATGATAAGAACACTATCACTCTAAATGTGTTAATAGATTCCGGCTCCAAAATCAATGTGATTTCAAGAGAAGTCTATCATAAGTTTCAATGGCCCATAGATAAAGATTGTGGATGGTGTATGAGAACTACAGATAATGGTGTAGGTACCCTGTATGGAGCTTGTGCTAGTGTGCCCATATCCATGGGAGGAATCACAGAAGAGTTTCACTTTTTTATTCAAGATAATTGCTCCTATGAAGTTCTCTTAGGTCAACCCTTTATTTGTGAGAGTCGTATGGAAACTAAAGCCATGGATGATGGGTCTACCTATGCTAGATTTAAGTCTAAGGATGGAATGCAATCACTTCAAGTCATGACGATAGGAGTGAATCATCCTAGGAATCGATTGTCAATTAGAAAGAAAGCTATTGTTACTCAGAGTCATGAGCATGCTTGTAGTGATTGTGCACCTTGATTCATGTTTGGAGCTACATATGATCAAAATTTTGGATAGAATCCATTGTTGAGCGGGACAACAGTGGATATTGGTTTGACATCTCACCTCCAACCAACATGTACAATAGTTTGTCACTTTGTTTTCCACATTCTAGATTAGATTTTCTTCATAAGATTCAATTGTCCAAGTCTTTTATCCAAAAAACCCAAATAAATTATGAAAACAACAAAATCATGGAACATGATGAGAACATTGAGCATGTGATTGAAACATCTCATTGTTTCTCTACTCTTGAGGAGTTAGAGTTATGTCTTCAACAAAATTCTAATTCCCATATTTTTCTTCTTTCTTCCCTTGATGAGTATGCTCTAATCCAGGAATATGCTCTCAATGTTGACAAGTGCTCAAAATTTAACCAAACACATGATGCCTTAGTTGAAACAAAGTACAAAATTGTAGACAAAAAAATCAAACCCATAGCTCAACCATTACCTCAAGGAATTAATGATATTGATGTGAAAAATGATCTAATTCTTCGGGATAAGAAAAACATAGGACATACATTCATGGATGAGACAATCAAACAGTTGAAAATTGATAGAGATGATGACTTTCTTTTGCCAACAGAGAGACATAAGTTTGAGAGAGTTATACGGAGCCATGGAAAAGCCTTTACTATGTATCCTCATGAGATTGATTGTGTAGATCCTAAGCTAGTTGCACCCATGATAATCTTTACTATTCCACATATTCCATGGAATTTTTGCCCTATACCAGTTCCAAAGGCTCACTTACCTGAGCTAATGAAACTACTTAAGGAGAAGATAAACATGAGAATTTTAGAGCCATCTTTTGCACCTTACTCAAATCGATGGTTCACTGTCCCTAAAACGAATGGGAAACTACGTTTTATTCAAGATCTCCAACCCGTCAATAAAGTCACCATAAGGAATGTAGGAAAATGACCCATTGTAGATGAGTTTGCTGAATCATTTTTAGGACATTCTATCTATTCAATGGGTGATTTATATTCTGGATATGACCAATTCCTATTAGCAATTGATAGTCGTGAGATAACCACAATGAAAAATCCTTTAAGCTTAGTGCGAATGTGTACCTTACCTCAAGGAGCAACTAATTTTGTGGCTCATATGATGCGTGCTATGAATATGGTCTTACATGATTTTATCCCTCATATAACTATGCCATTCATTGATGATATTCCAATTAAAGGGAGTGAGGAACGTGTAAAGGACATTACTTTAGATTCATCTGGATGTCCTAAATTTGTTCTTGACCATATCTTTGATTGTGAAAGAATATTTCAACGATTTGAAGAGGTAGGTCTCACATTTTCCATAGAAAAATCTGTTTTTGGTGTTAACAAGGTTCTTATTGTTGGACATTTATGTGGCCATTATGGTCGAAAGCCATACCCACAAAAAGTTGATGCCATTAGCAAGATTTCTGGAACATGTAACAACGAGAGTGAGGTACGTAGATTTCTTGGTGCTTACATCTTTTATGTTAAACACTTTGCTCATGTTGCTGATTGTCTCTATGACTTGTTGAGGAAGAAACGATAATTTATTTGGACTGACAGAAACACTCAAGCTATGTTGGGTGTGTGTAGAAGTGCGAGAGACACACAAGAAGCACACACAACAAGCACAAACGCAGCAAGACACACAGAGAAGACGATGGCTGGAATAGCTCTCTCTATTGATCGATGAACTGAACTGAAGTAAGAGCTGAATAATATCCCTAAGTACAAAGTACCACCACATATGAGAGTATCAAGTATGTGGTAACATGGGGAAAAAACCTCTAGCCAGCACTAGAGTAAAAAGTGCCCATGTATAGGGAAAAGGTTCACATCAAAGCTACTCGAGGAACACATAAGTGTAACAAACCCCCCCTGGAGCGAATGATGTGAACACATACAGGGAGTGACAGATCAGCCCCCACAAGGTAACAAGCCTAAAGCTTTGCGAAAAGCTTCAAACTTTTCCCGTGGAAGAGCTTTGGTGAATATGTCTGCCACATTATCTTGTCTAGGCACATATACGAAATCAATATCTCCTGCATGAAGGCGCTCTCTCACATAGTGATAATGCACCTCAATATGTTTGGTCCGTGCATGAAACACTGGGTTTCGTGCAATAGCCAAAGCACTCTGACTATTAGTAAGAATATGCGTAGCAACATCAATCTCCATGCAAAGATCCATCAATAGGCGTCTCAGCCATATACACTCCACTATCACTGTGAAAAATGCCTTGTATTCAGCTTCACAACTCGATGTCGCCACTGTAGGTTGCTTCTTACTCAACCAAGATATGCATGAGTCTCCAAGGAAAAAGCAATTACCGCTAGTGGACACGCGAGTATCATAACAACCAGCCCAATCACTATCTGTAAAAGCATGCAAGCATGGCTGAACATCTTTGCCATAAAAGAGACCTAAGCTCAAAGTGCCTCGAAGATATCTAAACACACGTTTCACCGCTTGCCAATGCTTAGTGCCAGGGCTATGCATGAATCGACTCAACTGGGAAACCGCATACTGTATATCCGGCCTTGTGTTGCATGCATATATAAGACATCCGCTGATAAAGAGAAGTGTCAAATGCATCACTGGAATCCTCAACTAAGAACCTGAATCTTGTCTCAACTGGTGTGGAAACTAGCTTACAATCCTCAAAGTCAAAACGCTGAAGTAGTTTTTCAACATACTTTGCTTGATGCATAACAATTCCCCCCTCAACGGATACAAATTGGATGCCAAGATAGTAGCTCAAAAGACCAAGATAAGTGACATTCAAAAAGGCTGTTTTTATGTCCAATTGATGCACTTTCCAACCTTGATGGGCAGCCAATGCAACCACGGTACGAATGGTAGTCATGCGTGAAGTAGGTGCAAAAGTTTCCTCATAGTCAATGCCATACTGTTGTGCATATCCTTTGGCAACCAATCTAGCTTTGTAGCGATCAATGCTACCATCAGATTTTCTCTTAATCTTGTAAACCCACTTTGTACGAATGGCATTCTTTCCTTTTGGCAATTCACATAACTCCCAAGTACCATTCCTATGTAAGGAATCCATTTTTGATTGCATAGCACTCATCCATTGTGGATCGTCACATGCATCTTCAAAAGAAAGTGGCTCTTCATTACATGCTGTAGCAATAAGAGAATAATCCACAAAATTATTTGATGCATGGTGAGAGCTTGATCTTGTTCTACCAAGTAAAGGTGCACTCAATTTGTTGTCCTGCAAAGTTTGTTTCAACCACTTTGGCATAGATTGTGCACTCTTGATAGACATGCGTTCATTATGTAAAACATCTTCAATATGTACATCATGCGTGGGCTGAATTTCATGCTCAGTTTCAGCCATATTTTGACGCAAATGTTCAGCCATATGTGGCTGGAAATTTCCAACAGTTTTGACAATTTTTGGCTGAATTTTTTCAGCCATGTTTGGCTGGAAATTCTCTGCATTTTCAGCTCTACTTGGCTGGAATTTTTCAGCCCTTTGAGCCTCAGTTGGCTGATCTACATGGCCATAGTCAAGCGCACCATTTTGGAACAAAGGCATGAGTGTATCGAACACATCTTGTGAGCTAACTGTTGGCAGTTTTTTGCATTCAAGTAGAGGGAAAACTGAATTTTCAGCAAATACCACATCTCGACTCACAATAATTGTGTTCGTCGATGGATGGTACAACCGATATCCCATACTTTCAGCACTATAACCAACAAATATACATTTCTTTGCCTTGTCATCAAGTTTGTGATGTTGTTGTGATGGCACAAGAGCATACGCCAAACAACCAAACACACGCATATGACTAACCATAGGCTTATGACCATTCCAAGCCTCATAAGGAGTGATGACTCTCAATGCTTTTGTCGGGTAGCGATTAAACACATAGTTGGCACACATGACCGCTTCCATCCAAAACTTATGAGGAAGATGCTTTCCTTTAACCATACATTGTGCCATTTCACGTAGAGTTCTATTTTTATGCTCGGCAACACCATTTTGTTGAGGTGTATATAGCACCGTACATTGGTGTGAAATACCTCTTTCACGAAGAAAAGCATTAAACTCATGTGACATGTACTCACCACCACGATCCGTGCGTAGAGTCAAAAGCTTTTGTGAAGAAAACTTTTCAGCCATAGCTAAAAATGCTTTGAAGCAAGAAAATACCTCATTGTTTGCTTTTATAGGATACACCCATGTATGGCGAGTAGCATCATCAATGAAGGTAACAAAATATACATGCTTCCCAAAAGATGGAGTCTTGACCGGACCACATACATCACTATGAACAAGTTGCAATTTTCTTGTAGTGTGTGTATGACTATCTTTTGGAAAAGAAGCATGATGCATTTTTCCAAGAATGCAACCTTCACATGCATACTTTTCAATGGACTCAAGTGTAGGCAAGCCAATAACCATGTCCTTCTTTTGCAAGTAGAGCAAACTATTGAAGTTTAAATGACCAAAACGAGCATGCCAAAGCTCCATTTCAGCCATGGAAGAAGTATGAGCAACTAAGGCATTCGAGGCAACCCTCTTGTATGTATCCATGCGATACAAACCATTACATAATGTACCGGACATCACAATAACATCGCCATTGCTGAAATCATGAACCATACACTTATCATCAACAAAGTGTACATGAAGTCCATCTTTGGCAATCAACGGAACTGAAATTTAAGTTCTTCTTGATACCGGGCACATACAATGCATTTTTCAAGAGAATCACACCTCCATTTGCAGCCGTAAGCTCAATTTCTCCTACTCCAATGATAGGATAAGAGGCATTGTTTGCACACACCACATGTCCTCCTTTAGGTGCATCTTTCAAAGAGGCAAAAAATCTTTTGCATGATGTTATGTGCTTTGAAGCACCACTATCAAAGAACCAATCCGAATCAGCGTCACTCACAACCATACATTTAGAATGTAAAGAAGCATCATAATGACATGTAACAACACATGCCCAAAAATCTTGAGCCATGTTAGCTTCATCATTCTTTGCATTTGCTGAATTTTCAGCAATAGACATGCCGCACTCCTTCTTCTTTTCATTGCGCTTTGCAAGCTTCTATACTCATCAATAGTATGACCAGCCTTCCGACAATATTTGCATCTCTTCTTCTTTTGCAAATCACCATCATTAGAGGAATGAGTGGAAGAGGAAGCTTGAGGCTTTGGTTTTGATGAACCAAAAGCTGAACCATACTTGCTTTTCCCCTTTTGTGAGATAGCAAGTGCTTGCGTTCCCTCAATCAAACCACTCCTATTCACTCTAGATTTCTCTTCTTGCAAAAGAAGAGACACAACCTCATCAAATGCATACATATTAGGATTTCCTTTTGCAAGCAAACAGAGTGTAGTAGCAAAGCTTTGAAAAGATTCCGGTAATCCTTTCAATAATGTAGAAATGAGTGATGCATCCGGAATGATCTCATCTATGTTTGCCAATTGCTCTTTCAAATCCTTGATGCATGTCACATACACATCGATTGACTCATTTTCAGCCATACATACATCCTCAAGTTGCTTCCTCAAGTATGCAACACGTGCTTCATTACGCACGGCATACAGAGAAGCAAGAGTGTCCCATGCCTGTCGTGATGTAGAACATGACCGAATGTGTGGAACTATATGACGCTTCACTGAAAGCGCAATCAAAGCATGAGCTTGAGCATCTTTTCCATCCCATCTAAGCTGCTCCAGTGTAGGTGGATAAGTAGAAATCACTGTACTCGAAGAAGAAGCTCCATCTCTGACAATAGACTGTGAAGTAGAAGCACCTGCAGGTCTTTGATCTACATCTGCCACTATGTTCCAAAGTTGTTTTGCAACAAGAACATGCTTCATCATGTAAGACCACATCGGATAGTTGGTCCCATCAAGCTTATCTTCAGCTTGAAGCATGCCAAACAAGTCATTCCTGCCCGCCATTTTACTAAGGACCAAGAATGTGACAAAATCCTCACTTCGATGAAAGCTGAAATGAGTGCTGAAATTTCAGCTCACAAACCGTCAC
The DNA here is from genome assembly GCA_020310875.1 of Ceratopteris richardii. Classification (NCBI taxonomy): domain Eukaryota; kingdom Viridiplantae; phylum Streptophyta; class Polypodiopsida; order Polypodiales; family Pteridaceae; genus Ceratopteris; species Ceratopteris richardii. The sequence goes on from CM035413.1 coordinate 187,044,596, forward strand.
TCTGATGGCAATTATGAGTGCACGAATGGCTTCGAAATGGGGGTAAAACCTCACCGCGCCTGGTGGAAATGTTTCGGGGCTACTGAAATTCACAGTTCTATGCTCTGAAGTCGATTTGCACTGTTAAAGTGCGCGCGCGCCGTGACGCGAAAAACCGAAACTTGAGAAGAAGGTGAACCTGCTCTGATAACACTATTGGGTGTGTGTAGAAGTGCGAGAGACACACAAGAAGCACACACAAGGAGCACAAACGTATCAAGACACACAGAGAAGATGATGGCTGGAATAGCTCTCTCTATTGATCGATGAACTGAACTTCAGTAAGACCTGAATAATATCCCTAAGTACAAAGTACCACCACATATGAGAGTATCAAGTATGTGGTAACATGGGGAAAAAACCTCTAGACAACACTAGAGTAAAAAGTGCGCATGTATAGGGAAAAGGTTCACATCAAAGCTACTCGAGGAACACATAAGTGTAACAAGCTATGTGTAAGTTGAAGAAATTATTGCTTGAAGCTCCCATCCTTAACCGTGTAGACTATTCTGCTAACAAACCTATTATATTGACGATTGATACTAGTCCTATTGGTATAGGTTGGGTCATAAGTCAAGATGATAGTGAAGGGAATAGATATGCAATTAGGTTTGGTGCCGAAATTCTACATGAAACACAACAAAAATATCCACAGATCAAACGAGAACTATGGGGTATGGTAACATCGTTGAAAACAAAGACAAAGAATATTTCATTGGTGCAAATGTCAAAGTTGAGATTGATTGTTTGCCTCTCATTGGAATGATAGCCAATTGTTCATCTCCTGATATAGCCATGCTTAGATGGATCTCATATATTAAGTTCATAAATCCTGAGTTAGTTCATATTTCAGGTAAGTCAAACTCAGTTGTTGATATGTTATCGAGAGGTAGATTTGATGATGATCTTGAAAGTGATCTAATAAAGAATGTGAATTTAGTTGACTATGTTCCACATATATATATGAGTATGATAAATTTCATGAGTCTGAGTACGAAAATGAATGGAGAGACATAGGAAAGTATCTAAGTACACTAGAACCATTACCTACCTGGCCTATGAATAGATTCTGTAACATTAGGAAACGAGCTTATAACGTTTTCCTATGTAACGGTTATCTTTGGAGACATGCTAAGGGTAAGGTTAAGAATCCACAACGAGTCCTAGGAAAACGAGGGCTTCAATTGCAAGTAATGAAGGAAATGCATGAGACATTATGGGCAGGTCATAAAGTATTTTTTGGAACATATGAAAAAAAATAGAAGTACCTATTATTGGCCTAGGATGTATGTTGACATTAGTAGCTATGTTTCTACATGTTCTACTTGTCCACTTCATTCATCAGTCAAACATAGAGATCCGTTGCATCCTACTTATCCACCTTGTATTCACTACAAGTGGGTAGTAGATCTTGTAACTATGCCTAAAGGTATTGACAAAATGTGTTACATTGTACTTGCAAGAGAAGACTTAACTAATCATGTAGAGGGACGTGCACTACGATCTAAGACCACTTACAATGTTTGCAAATTCTTGCTTGAAGATGTCATAAGTCGCTTTGGGTACATAGAGAAAGTAGTTGCCAATCATGGAGAGTTAAATGTGAGAGAAGCTAAAGAGTTATTTGAGCATCACGGTATTCGTTTGTCTCTCACTACTGCATATAATCCAGAGGCCAATGGTAAAATAGAGAGAGGGCATCCACCTATTGTGAAAGCCATATCTAAAACATGTAACGGTGACATCAAACAATGGCCTAGATTCTTACCTTTTGCACTTTGGGCAGATAGAATGACATGCACACGTACTATTGGATATATGCCTGCTGAACTCATGTACTGTCAAAAACTGTTGTTTCCAATTCAGTCTCATATTTCTGCATGGTCAAATTTGCCTTGGTCTGAAAACATGTCTACTGATGATTTTTTGAGCTTGCGCATTAAATAGTTAGAACAAGGTAAATTAAGACTTGATGATGACGTTGAAAAATTAAGAGAATCTAGAATGAAGAACAAGCATTATTTTGATAAAACTCATCGATTGCGTCCTAAGACAATTGAAGTAGGAGATTGGGTGCTCATGTATGATAGTACATTTGACTCTCAATATGATGCATGCAAAAAGCTGACTCAATGGTGGTTTGGGCCATACATTGTATCAAAAGTCAACAATAATGGTACGCATGCTCTTTGTGAATTAAATGGTATTGCACTAAAAACTTTGATTGCAGGTAAAAGGATAAAGCTATTCAAGAAACGTGATAATGACGAGTACATTTTGGATGATGACATTGAAGAAGATGACAACAATGAGGCCGATTCATAAACAAGAGTATCCATGTTATTATAAAAAAAAATTAAAATAAAAAAAATGAAAATAAAAAAATAAAAAACATATAAAAATATCATTAATTTTTCAAGTTCATGTTGCTTTGTTTTTTTCATTCTATTTTTTTTTCGTTCTTTCATGCATGTTTGTTTTCAGTATTTGCATTGCATTGCATATCCACATCACTTGAGTCACAAGAAAAAAGGGCAAATGATGATTTCTCTATGTGTAAAATTGTATCTTAAGTAGTAATTTATCTACTAATAAATTGATTATAATCTATGATTGTGGAAAGATAGGGCATGTAGATTTGGAGGTTTATTTTGGTGACATGACTTTCATATATTATATAAACATGCATATGTATCCTGTATCGAAAGCATAATTTTTGAAATCCTAGCTCTTGCTATTGCATGTTTCTACATCCTTAGTCCATCTCACAACACTTGTATCGGAGTTTAAACGACTCTTCTTCATCATAAAAAATGGTTGTACCTTGTATCGGGGTTTAATTTTTCCCCGTCATAAAAAAAAAGCTGCTATATATTACCAGGAAGTTTACACTTTCTTCCACCCCAAAAAAGTGATCGTAACTATAAAGTTGCCGAATCATCATCATTAAAAAAAAAGGGCAAGCCAAAGGAAGATAAAGAGGCATAATATAATAAATCACAGACTATATAGGCAGATTTATGCATTAGTGGAGTTTAGTTAGATTTCCTTGCATGTTATTAGAGAAAGAGCATATTCATATTTATGTAGGAAAGGAGTTGATCTAAAATAAGCTAAAGATGAAAGATGTCTCTTGAAAATCCTAAATCTTTGTTTATAATCGTATTTAAGGTAGATTGCTTTATGGAAAAGGTACAAAATTTTCTTCAAGATGAGAGGATCTGATGCTTAAAACAACTCAATACATCCACTTCCACTTCATACTGATGATTGTTTGTTTTCTTTCTTGTTGTCAATGTTGCTTGTTCATTTGCATATATGTTGCCTATTTGTTCATGCATATTCATGTTGCGTGTTTCAATTCTTTCTTTCATGCAAATTTTGCTTCGTGTCACATTGCCTACTCATTCATGCATATGATCAATTTGTGCTTCCATGTATGTTGCCTATAAAATAATTTGATGCTTGGAACATTTTGTTTTTCACAGATACTAGAGTGGCGCTTCTGGAGGAATCGAAGGTTTACTGGGGGCGAATGTCGTCGAGATTTTCTCTCCTCTCTGACTCATGAAGGCCTACATGAAACACATTCGGTGAAGGTAGCCAGAATTCCCTGAGAAGTCCAAGATGCATCAAGGATGCCAAAGGGAGTTCACATGCAAACTTTGGAAGAAATCGAGCAAATCCAGGGTAGCATTCAAAGCTCGTCAAACTTTGGAAATTAGGGCAAAATTTTCAATGTCTCCAAATCACATGAAAATTCATATACTTGTAAAGCCTATCAAAGGCAGTCTATAGCCCGAATTTCACATGAAAATAGATTTTCTAGCACATTGATATGCCATGTGCATTTTGTAAAAAATGTAATTTTTTCACTTAGACCCTATAAAAATTTGTATAGGTATAAAGAGCATATGTGGCTGCATATTTGTACAAAGTTTCAAGGCTATCAGCGCGTCCTAGACACCTTAATGCCACCTTGCAAGCTTCCAAATGTAGTCAAACTTGTACAAGGAAGATTCAGATGGGAATTTTTTTTGCATATTCCTAAAGGAGGCCTTTCAAAACATAGTCCTACAAACTTTTATCTTCATCAAAGGATATTTGAAGGGTCAAAGAGCACAAAATCCAGTTTTCAAGGTCATCATAGTTTTCTAGAATAAGAAAATTGGAGGCTTGAAGGGCTACCACATGGCAAAATATGATCGAACCATGTTGTACGATCAAGATGAGCTCATATTCAAGGGTGGAGATGCACTAAAGCATAAAGGAAGGAGGATCCACGAGTTTTTTCATCAAAGAAGAATTTTTTGACAGTTAAAGATCAATAATGCAAAGTTTCTCCAAAAATAGTAGCTTATCTTATCCGAATTGATGTCAACAGTGATCCGACGGTCCAGATCATCCCCACATCCAATGGTGGAGAATGAAGGCACCTAAATTTCACTCCTTTACACTAGATTTGATAGAAATAAAAATTCCAAGCCATTGATTTGATTAATCAAATGGTTGTAATCAAAAGTAGTGATCCTAGAGTTGAGAGCTGATTTCTCTATATCCAAGGGCCCAAATTCATTCAAATAACTATATAAACCCCGCTCCAAACTCCTAGAGCATCATTTTTAGGCATCCATAGGGCTCTTGCTAGCTTAAGGTTTCCTTGAGACGATCACCCTCGGTTGAGCGAGTGAGGATCCAAGGTGGGCTAGTATGAGTATAGTACCTAGTTTCAAATTTAAGTTAGAACTCCAATCTAGGATAGGCTCTTGAAATCAGCATCTCTATCTTGACTCACCCTCGGTGGAGCGTGTGACTGCGTTAGAGCTGGTTTTAATGAGTCTTAGAATTATTTAGTTAGATGTTACGAGCCTAGACATACATAGGGTCAATGAAGTGGAAGTCATCTTCTTACGTGTGGCATTCGGTTGAACTGTCATGGTTTGAAGGTCGGAACTGCATTTGATCAGTAGACTGCTTAGCTTGATGTATCACGACGATCTTATGCATGTATCTTAATTCAAATCCTCTTAATTCATGTCACTTGTCACTTCTCTTGTCTCTTGTCTCCCAGTCTCTTAAGTATTTTTACATGTCTTCTATTTTCTTCTATGTGTGAGAAGGCTCCGCAGTATTGCATTGAACCAATGAGGATGTTTCATTGAGCTTGTGATTAAACTCGATCATCATAATTCACTTGCATGCATATAATCCATACATACCCATATATATTGATTAGTTTCTGAAAGTGTATAAGAAGCTCCAATATTGGACCATTCTTCCTTTCGAAACTGATTTATGTGTAAGGATTCCATCTATTCTCGTCATGCATACCTATCATCCAAAGAAGACTATGCATATGGATTAGAATTAGGAAGTGTTTAAGAAGCTCCTTCAATGGACCATTCTTCCTTCCAAATTTGATTCGTGTGTATGGTTCTCTTTCATTGTTATCAATCATGTTCATAAATCTAACTTGCACTCCTACATTCCCATTTCCATAGTCATTTCAACATCTCTCTCTTCTCCATAGTCAACATTAATTTCACTTTCATGTCCTTAAACCTTCCAACATTCATTAGCTTCATACACCCTGTGTGTGCCACGACCGGACCCGATCCACCCGGATTGCGATCACCTCCACAGCGTCTGCGCCACACACAATCAACAGTCACTGTGAAAGTTGCCCTATACTGAGCCTCACAACTGGAAGTGGCCACAATAGGCTGCTTCTTGCTCAACCAAGGTATACATGAGCTACCAAGCATGAAGCAAAAGGCACTAGTGGACACATGACTGTCATAGCAACCAATCCAATCACTATTAAAAAAAGCATGCAAATCTAGATGTAGTGATCCCCCCTTGGGATAAAACAATCCAAGTAGCTAGGTACCACTCAAGTAGTGAAAGATGCGCTTAACTGCCTACCAATGCTTGACACTTGGGCAATGCATAAACCTGCTCATCTGTGAAACAGAAAACTGAATATCTGGCTGAGTAATGCATAAAGAAATCAAGCATCCAACAGCTTGTTGATAGAGAACAACATCAAATGCATCTCTAACATCATGAAGACTCAATCATAAACCTGTCTCCATAGGAGTGGCAATAGGCTTACTATCATCAAGGCCAAAATGCTGCAATAATGTGTCAATATATTTCATTTGACACAAAGCCATTCCAACATCAACTTGAATAAATTGAATGCCCAAATAGTGATGCAAATGCCCCAAATCAGACATCTCAAATAAGGCATGCAAATCAGACTTAAAATCAGCAATATGCCTATCATGAGGATCAGTGAGCAGCATGTCATCAACATACACCACAATGATCAAAAGCACATCATTGGTATGTTTAACATATAAGGTGATTTCAATTGCATTGTTCTCAAAACCATGTGCAATGAGATAGGCATGTATCTTTTCATACCAAGCATGTGGTGCTTGCTTTAAGCCATATAATGCCTTCTTTAAACTGCACACCTGGGTTTCATGCCCATTCTGCACAAAGCCACGGGGCTGAAAAACATACACTTCTTCATGCAAGTCACCATTCAAAAATGCTGTTTTAATGTCCAATTGATGTACATTCCAACCATGATGAGCTGCAAGTGCACAAATGCTATGAATAGTAGTCATTCAGCAAGTAGGAGCAAAGGTTTCATCAACATCAATGCCTCTTTCCTGTGCATAACCCTTTGCAACAAGCCTAGCCTTATACATGTCAACTATTCCATCAGTTTTATGCTTCACCTTGTATAACCACTTAGTGCCAATGGCCTTCTTGCTAGGAGGCAAGTCACATAAAGACCACGTACCATTTTTCATGATACCATCATATTCAGATTGCATTGCAACCATCCAATGTTCAAAATTTTGTGCTTCATCAAATAAAACAGGTTCAGTCTCATCACAGAGACTAGAGGCAGCCATAGCATAACAATCTAATGCAAAAGAGGCACTATGAGAGCCTAACCGAGTACAATATGATAGAGGTGCATCTAATTTGCTATCACGCAAAGTTTGCACTAGCCATTTTGGCATGGTTTTTGCCTGCTCAATATCAACTCTCTCATCAACAAGTGCATCATGTAAATCTGCATAAAAAATGGAATGATCTACATCATCACATGAAACCTACAAAGGCTGAGAAGTTTCCTCATTAGGACCAGCACTAGACTCTCCACCTATAAAAAGAGGAAGCAAAGTATCATAGATGCCTTTGGAGCTAACAGATGTCTCCTTAGTACATGAAAGCAATGGCTAAATAGAATCTTCCACAAAAACAACATGAGGACTAACAAGAATGTGTTTACTCTATGGATGATAGAGACAATAGACTTTACTTTCAAAGTTGTACCCAACAAAATTACATTTTAGTGCTTTATGATACTAATGTATATGCCAGACAACCAAAAACACGCAGATGAGCAACAGATGGCTTGTGACCATGGCAAGCCTCATATGGAGTGATAGACTGCAACACTTTAGTGGGACACCTGTTAAGTACATATGTTGCACACATAATAGCCTCAAGCTAAAAACTATGTGGTAAAGCTTAACTCCTGACCATACATCTCGCCATCTCCATGAGTGACCTATTCTTCCATTCACCAACTCCATTCTATTGAGGTGTATACGGCACTATGCACTGATGTTTTATCCCACGTTCAGTCAGAAATGCATTAAAGTCAAAAGACATATATACCCCCCCTATCAGAATGGAGGGCGCCCATTTTACATGCTGACAGATATTCAATCAAAACCAGACACTGTTTGAAGCATAAACACTTACGACTTTGCTTTCAATGGATGTATCCATGCATGCCTAGAACAATCATCAATGAAAGTCACAAAGTAAATATAATTTCCAAAAGAGGGAGTCTGCATAGGACCATAGACATCATTGTGAACAAGCTTCAATTTCTGTGTAGCTCAAACTGAACCATCTTTTGGATATGAGGAACGCTTCATTTTGCCCAAAATATAGCCTTCACATACATGTTTACTGGGTGCCTCAAGTTTGGGCAAAGAGGACACCATTTCAGATTTCTGCAGGCCTAGCGAACTAGTAAAATTCAAATGACCAAAGCGTGCATGTCAAAGCTTTGCATCTGACATAGCCTATGAATATGACACATTTTTATTCGGAAGTGGTACATATAGCAACACATAAATTGAGAATAGATGTCCTATATCACATATAAATCATTTAACCCTTACAAAATCATGGAGTGGAAGAAAATCTTGCATTTCACATCTTATAATCTTTGGTTGTATATCATATGTACATGTACTACAAGAGTTTAGGTGAAAGTAGATGCCAAATCTTAAAGGTTTATTTATTTGGCATATTATATGGAACAAAAGGGATATAAATTCTATAAGCCCATCACCAAGGAGCTGAAAATAAGTAGGGATGTTCTCTTTGATGAGTTGAAAGCCTTTCTATCCATGCACATGTTCTTTGTAAGTTGAAGAAATAGGTGAGACAGATAAGAAAAATTATCATAGAGTTCAAGAAAGCATGGAGGAACAAAAACCAAAAGATCTTCCCAAGTGCTAATAAGGACTTCATGTACAACTGTCTTCTGGATTTAAAATCCTCTACCAGAATTTGTAAATTGAAAATGGAAGATGTCCCTGTTGTTCCCAAAACCCCACATGATATATTTGGTATATTTGGAGGAACAAAAACCAAAAGATCTTCTCAAGTGCTAATAAGGACTTCATGTACAGCTGTCTTCAGGATTTAAAATCCTCTGCCAGAATTTGTAAATTGAAAATGGAAGATGTCCCTGTTGTTCCCAAAACCCCACATGATATATTTAAAGCCTCTTCATGTCAAAAGTGGAAAAGCAGAGTTCTATCCCATTACTTTGCTAAGAGGCTAAGCCTAATGTTGTATATTGAGAACATTCTGTAGTTGTCTAAAAAAAAATGTGAGAATTAGGATTCAAATTGTTGCTAGGGAGCTCAAAGTGCACAAGTCAGAAAAGAGGAGGTCATGGTGACCTCAATGTGCTAATGGCATGCCAGACGTTGGAGAGACTAAGTGAGAATTGCTGATGGAGGCTTATCAGTGCCGTTGTAACTACAAGTTTCACTTATCCTCTGCATGCTTATAGCAAGTCATATGTGCTTGTCTCTGTGAGAGAGAGAGAGAGATATAGAGAGAATGTGCAAGAAGCCCTTGCCCTGTTCCATCTGTTGTTAGGGCATACCATGCTCGAGCCCATCAATGAAGATGAGCTAAATACAAGTACCAAAAGGAGGAATACAAGTTTCTCTTATCTTTTGCATGCTTGTAGCAAGCCATATGTGCTTATCTAATAGAGAGAGAGAGAGAGAATGCACAAGAAGCCCTTCTGTTGTTCCATCTGTTGTTAGGGCGTACCATATTGGAGCCCATCAATGGAGATGAGCTCGAATATAGGTACCAAAAGGACGAATCAAAGCAAACAAGCCATCTAGAGGCTATGTCTTGACATGGCCAACTTGTGCACGCGACTCTAACGCAAAGCCAAGGGGCACCCCCGACTCGCCCCTTCGACAATGATGCCTTATTTTATCATCTTCAACTTAGTTTTTTTTCTTCATATGTTTCTTGAGGTAGTCAATTCACCTTTTAGAGGGATCACTTTATTCCTCAAGTTCATTAGTTTATTGCACACTTTGTATCATCCTTATCAAATGGGAGGCATGCCAGATATAATCACAGTCCTTGCAATTATTTATTTCTTCCTTGGTTCGGTGCATTGGATATTAGTAGGAAATCTTTATATGGTTTCAAGAAAACTTTATTTATCCTATGATTAAGAAACCTAGAGTGGCCTTCTCGACCACGTGTAATTGGAATAGCCTTCTTAAAATTTGTGTATCTACGATACTTTCTATGTATTGCACATCTCTTTGTGCCTTCATCTTTGCTAGCAGATTGGATGCTCCCATTCGACGTTCTATGTATTGCACAAAAAGAAAACTTCGCTAGGAGATTGGATGCTTCCATTCCACGTTTGGAAAATATCTTCCATCAAGATTATAAGATACAACAAAATATTGCTTCAACCGTAGATAAACATATACCCAAAATCACATTCAAGATACAACAAATACTTCTTAATCGAGATGAAACAGTAACAAGATTAAGCAAAAGAAAGTGTACATAGAGTTAAAGAAGGGTGGGAGAACAAGATTGTGCCCTTAACTAGACTCGAAAAGGTTTTGGGAGTATAATCTTGAATATTCCATCATGCACACAGGGAAATATTATAATAATATAGAACTATTAGAAGAAGTCTCATAACGCACGATGGATAGTAAAGATAAATGGACTAGATAGGATAGAAGACATCTCACAATCGACTACCATAGATATGAAACAAGATATCATAATTAAAAGAACTCCCTTCAGGGCAATGAACTAGATATAACATATAACCTGACACGACCTCATATTATGAGAGTACATGTTAACAAGAATCTATGTCTAAAGTTCATACTACACAAGACTAGCATAGAATAAGAACTAGAACTTGGAAAGTACTTAGTGAACATGATTCTTTGAGCTCCAAAGACTCGCATTTGCAAGAATAAGGAGTTGAATGGCCAACCCTCCTTATATAGATGTGGAAGAACCTAATGATATTTAATACGAGTTGTCAATGATGTTTATAAAGCGTCGCTTATGCAACACTGTTGCATATGTGATGCTAACAAAGTTTCGCATATGAGATGGTAAGCAAGCCTCATATATGCAATTGTAAGCAAACATCATGTATATGATGGCGATGGCAAGAAAGCATTGCATATGCGATGCTCCTAAGTGTTGTCGTAGAGATTTCCATCTCTACTTTTGTTTCTAGTCGCTTCAAAACAAAAAATATGATTCGGAAATGTTGTGGATGTCGGAGAGATCTCTCTCTCCCCAATTAGAAACACAATGGATCAAGATCATCATGTGCAATATGAAGAGTCTAGGGTGGAAACTCATTATCTCATCCCAATTTGCTAGAAAGAAAATTAAGGTTATTGATCAAACACTCCATGATTTGGAGTTTGCTTGTGTTGATCTTTGACTTGGGGGGGGGGGGGGGGTACGTTTGATGTCTCTCTCTGCACTACTAAAGAGGGAATTTTCAAGGTGATGTAATCAAAGTTCCGAAGGGCTTCTTCATCTTTTTTCTACAAAACAGAGTATTTGTGTGATGGAGATAACATGGAAGGTGTGATAGATATAGAAGCGTTAAAGATAGATCAAGTGGAAGGGGCAAACAACCAAAGAGGGTTGCAATGTATGGACCATCAACACCGGGGTGGTGGTCAGATGTTGTATTCGGATCTTTTCAAGAAGATCTTCAACTTCATGAATTCCGCTACTATGATGATTTGTGCAGAGTGTTGTGGTTTCTAACCTTGGTACTTAATTTTCGGGAACCTATGCATTGGTCAAGCATTTTAAATCAGATGTTCAAAGATACAATTTAATGGGTACTCCACTTATTTGTATGGTTAGTGCAGATTCATCACTTTTGATAAAGACCGGTGCGCATGAGCTTTGGTTTACAAAGCATGGTTGTTATTCAAACTTTTTCTTATGATCATTACTTTAGTCCTCCATATTTAGAGTATGCAAGTTGAATATATGAAGAGGCAGTAGTGCACAGGACAAGGAGGAGGGGGAATTCAACATTGATAAGCTCCATGTTATCATGGACGCATCAGTAGATATTAATTGGGAATGAAAGGTGCAACGATTCTATGAGAAATTGGAAGGCAACCATCAAGAATGACAAGGGGAAACAATTCTGAAAATCCTCCTTTATACGCTTGATCGGAGCATCTTACCTCTCACAAATTGATCTCAACTCTAATTACAGCAGCTGTTGAACATGACGCCAAGGATCAGTGGCCGATGAAAACTAAAGCATGATCGTGAAGAAGGTGATGCAGCGATTTATATGGAGAATATCACCACAACCGAAGCATGGACGTGAGAGCGAGTATCTTGCGTTGGCATGGACGTCAATCTAACGATAAACAAACATAGACTATACTGGGCAAATTAATGTTTTTGATGCTGGCTATTGTGGGTATACGCATATGATCTGAGATCCATGGGATGACTGTACAACACACCATCTGAGGAAAAGTAGCCGCGCATGGAGGCCAATTTCACAATTTGCATGAAGCTCGTACTTCCTCTCACAAATACCTAAGGTGACAATCACTTTAAACATCGGACGCAACTCTGACCATCTTCACTCCAATGCTCTGATAACATTTGCAATACGACAATGCCATCTCTGGGGGGCTTTTGGCAATCATATATGACAGTAGTCATCTGACACACCAGAGCACGAACATTGAGAAGCTGCAAACAGTTGAAGCTGAGAAGCACAAGATAAAACAGGAATATGAACGCAAGAAATCAAGCACGAAGTGGAAGAAAAGGCTAACAAAATTGCAGTATCTGTCGAGGAGGAATTTTTTGGATACGCTTCTGAACTAGTGGTGCAAGTTTATCAGACAAAAGAAAGACGCTCTGAGCTCTCTGATCGTCTGATAAATTTTTGCTTTATCAATTTCATCTCTAATAGCATGTAAATTTGAGGAAAATCTTGATTGGAGAAGTATGATTAAATTAAATAATATTGTTATCAGGATCTTGCTCACACACACACAGAGGTTACGAATGCAGAAAACACACAGAAAAATAGAAACGCCAAAAAATGAAACCGAACGCAGTATTGGGTGTAATCTTTTCCCCTGCACTCTATTTCGACAATCCACAGAGTGCATGTATTTATAGGAATTTTTTATTACGTCAAAAAGAGTGGTTACATGAGCACGGCTTCGAAAAGCATGCGTGAAAGTAAAACTTGGTGACTTTTATAGAAAGCCTTTGCTTTTAATATAAAAACTTATAATTTGCAATGACCATTATTCTAACCACTATTTTTCTAATTATTTATAATAATAGATCTTTCTACTGGGTAATGCACTCGGAGAGCTCAACAACAAGCCATTCTTAAGGGAACGTGCAAACTCTCTACTAGCGACTCGAGAGTCGGACGAAGCAGCAGAGTAACCACGAAGTGATGTTTCGGGCGAATTGGGAGCTCGCGACTCACGAATGGCGGATCCTACAAGCAATGGTACATCGGGAATTTGGGGGCGCTAAGTCGTGTCACAGCAAAGAATGTGCAGATTCAATACACCGCAAGCATCCTGATTCTCCTGCACGTCACGATGTCAATGGAGGATACACACGGCATGTCGCGGCATCAAGAATCGCTGAAGTTTCATGTTGCTCACTATGGAGAGAGGGGGAGAGAAACAAGAAGAATCGCCCAGGTTCATGTTGCCCAAAAATATCTTTGACTGTGACAGAGGATGCATGCGAAGATTACAATTCAAATCGTTGCCAGCGAGGTCAAAGTGCCACAATTCAGAAAAGAGGAGGTAATGGTGACCTCAATGTGCTAATGTCATGCAAGACGCTGCTGAGAGCAAGTGGGAACTCCTGATGGAGGCTGATCGGCGCCGTCTATCCAACTACAAGCTTCTCTTATCTTCTGCATGCTTATAGCAAGTCATATGTGCTTGTGTCTGTGTGTGTGACTCAGTGTGTGTGTGTGTGAGAGAGAGAGACAGAGAGAGAGAGCCCATCAATGGAGATGAGCTGGAATACAGGTACCAAAAGCAGGAAACAAGGAAAAGCAGCCGCCTAGATGCCCCTCTGACAAAGTGTGCCTTTTTTTTTATCATCTTCAACTTATTTTTTCATTGTTTTTTGAGATCGTTAATTCACCTTTTAGAGGGACTTCATGAGCTTATTGCACAGTATATATTATCCTTATCATTTAAATGGGAGGCATGCCATATATAATCATAGTAGACATTCCTTGTAATTATCTATATCTTCCTTGGTTCGGTGCATTGGATATTAGTAGGAAATATTTATATCGTTTCAAGAAACTTTTATTTATCCTTTGATCAACAAACCTAGAGTGGCTTGTCAACCACATGTGTAATTGGAATACCCCTTCGTAAAATTTGTGTATCTACGATACTTTCTATGTATTGCACATCTCTTTGTGCCTTCATCTTTGTTAGGAGATTGCATGCTCCCATTCCACGTTGTATGTATTGCCAAAAGAAAACAATTTGTTAGGAGATTGGATGCTCGCATTCCACGTTTGAAAAATATTTTCCATCAAGCTTATAGAATACAACAAAATATTGCTTTAAACGTACATAAAGATATACCTGAAATCTCATTCAAAACACAACAAATACTTCTTATTTGAGGATGAAACAATAGCAAGATGAAGCAAAAGCAAGTGTACCTAGAGTTCAAGAAGGGAGCGAGCACATGATTGTGCCCCTAACTAGACTAGATAAGGTTTTAGGAATATATTTATGACATCACCCACATAGGGAAGTATTATAATAATATACAACTATTAGAAGGAGTCTCATAACCCACGATGGCCCATAGTATAGATAAATGGACTAGATGGGCTACAAGACATCTCACAATCCAGGGCCATAGGTATGAAACAAGATATCATGATTAGAAGAACTCCCTTCACGGTAGTGAGCTAGATATAACATATAACTTTACAAGATCTCATAGTATGAAATTATAGGATAACAAGAGTCGAGGTTTAGAGTTCATACTAGACAAGAGTAGCATGAGGAGCTAGAAAAGAATGAGGAGTTCATACTAGACAAGAGTAGAATGAGGAGCTAGAAAAGAAACAAAGTGTTGCATATGAGATGGGTAAGCAAGCCTCGTATATGCAACAGCCAGAAAACATCACATATGTGATGGCAAGCAAGCATTGCATATGCAATGCTCCTAGGCATTGCATATGGAGTGCTAATGCAGAGTATACACACATACATATACACATACATACACACACATACATATACAAACATACACATACATACACATGTATACACAAATGCACAAATATACACACACATATGCACACATACAACTAGATACACACATACACACATATATACACACATATATATACACACACATACACATACACACACATACACACATACATGCATACACACATACATAGACATACACACATACACACACATATACACACATACACACAAACATACACACACATACACACATACACACATACACACATACACATATACACACATGCACACACATATACACACATACATAACACACACACATACACACATATATACACACACATACACACAAATGTACACACATACCGACACACACATGCACATACATATACACACATACACCCATACACATACACATACATATACACATGCATGCACACACATACACACATGCACACACATACACATATACACATATACATTTATACACACATACATACATCCATACATACATACATACATACAAACATATACACACACATGCATATATACATACACATACACACACATACATACACATAAACACACATCCACACACACACAGATACATACACAAAAACAATTTGACGAGGATACAATAAAACTTTTATTTTGTAGACTTGCATATGGATGTGTATGTGTACATGCACTATGCATGTGTAAATGTATGTATGTGTGTATGTATGAATGTGTATTTCTATGATTTTGTATGTGCATTTATATGTTAGAACGTGTATCAGTGTATATGTGAATATGTATGTATGTGTTAATGTGTACATGTAAATGTGTATGTATGTATATATTTAGATGATTAATATCTAATACCCTTTTTTGCTACATAATTGGATAGCAATCAATAAGAGGGAACTCCACCATTGTCTCCTAACCATGCAAGGATTAATTATTGTAAGTATATTAAGCTTTTAGTTCTAATATTTAATAGATACATACATGATTGATATATGTTCTTTTACTATTGTATTATAATCAAATTTTGATCAATAAGAGGGTACTCCACCACCTCCTACCCATGCAATGACTTCACATGTGTCATCGGATAGGATTTGTGATGATCTTTACGATCAAGATCATATTATATGTTGGTATAATCTTTGTTATGGCATGTTTCGAAGACCACGATTGGAATGTATTGAACATGAGGTAGATTACAGTATTTTCTTAGCATGTGACATCACCTAATTGATGCAATAATGCTTGGGTATGCATTGATTCCATAAGTTAATGTTTTTATTTTAAAATTAAAATCATGTATACAAAATAAGTTATACTAAATATACAAGAATATTTACTCAATGATGATGATGATGATTACCCTACTAATAAGGCTAATATTTGTTGTCAGGATCTTGCTCACGCGCATACAGAGATTACGAACGCAGAAAAAACACAGAAAAATAGAGACAATAAGAGATGAGATTGAATGCAGTATTGGGTGCAATCTCCCCCCATGCACTCTGTTTCGGCAGTCCACAGAGTGTATGTATTTATAGGACTTTTTGATTATGTCGAAAAGAGTGGTTACATGAGAGCGGCTTCGAAAATAGGCGTGAAACTAAAAGTTGGTAACTTTTACAGAAAGCCATTGCTTTCAATAATAGAAACTATGATCTACAATGATCCTTATTCTAACCATTACTTTTCTAATTGTTTCTAACAATACATTGTACGCAGGTTTATTTACGAGCTAAATAATAATTATTCGGATTATTGATATCCGCCCTTTCACGCCTTGCACGCTCCTCACAAACCTTCAGTTGCTATATCAAAAACAAATTAATACATCAATAATTTAACACTCTAACAATGCATTGTTCAATAATAATTTAACACTCCAACAATGCATTGTTCAACCTATTTCATGTTACAATCCAACAATGCATTGTTCAACATATTCCATGTTACACTCCAACAATGCATTGTTCAACATATTCCATAAGTTATAACATGCCCCTCAGTTGAAAAAAGCAACTGACCTCAGTTGATAAAATAATAAACATGGATGGCCAGTCACATGTTTCATAACTGAATAAAAAAAATAGGCATGTGCCATGTAACAACACATGCATGGAAATGTTCATGGAGCTGTTACATTAATGTGTTTGTGTATGATATGCAAAAATTAAGTGGTCATAATGAGGTGTTAATTGTGGTTTATGTATCCATTGATATTCTTCAATAGAGTGATTTTTGTACTTAACCAAATATCGATAATATTTAGTACCTGTGCATGTAGTAGTGACATCATGATCAATGATTTCTCAGGAACTAAGATTTCAGATTGTTCTTCAATTAAAGGAGTGTCATCAAGAAGTGGAGCAAGTGGTAAAGTTCCGCAGAGCTAAAATCTATTTTAGAACTAAAATGTTGAAATAAAGCAACCCAAAAATGATAACAAAATCGAACATCACGATCAGATAACATTACTTTAGGAAATGCATAATGTGGGAAAATGCATTTAATGAATAATTTTGCAGCTTGACGTGCAGTGAAAGTTTTTCTACATGGAATGAAATATGCATATTTACTAAACCTATCAACTATTTTCCAAATCATATCATTATGTGATGAAGTGATGGGAAGACCTATGATAAAATCCATAGAGATTTGTTCCCATGGTTCATTTGGGATGGGAAGTGGCATTAAGAATCCAAATGGTTTACCATGATGACATTTGAGACACTGACATACAATGCATTGAGAAAAGTGGTCCAAGAAACTCACCCTGCACAAGGGCACCCTCATCATGGAGTGGAAGAGTTATGAAAAGAGAGACAAACTCTGAAGAAAGAAATATCAAAGGAAAAGATAAGATTGGATTTGAAGAAGAAAGCTATGTGGATGAGAGCATATTGGAAGGTGAATAGATAGAAGAAATTCAAAATCTAGGAGTGGAAAAACAAAGAAAGAATATGTTAACCACACCTAAGGGAAGTGAAAGAAGGTCTTCAAGAGTAGGATACACATTTCAAAGGTTAACTTATGATAATTTCATTGCAAAGCATTATGCATATATGACTCAAGTAATCAAGTACAAAGAACTGACTAGTTATGAAGTTACAGATTGTAAGGAATGACAAGAGACAATCAAGGAAGAGCTCAGGGCACTTGATGAAAACCAAAATTGGAACTTTTTACCGACTCAAGAAGGCCTAAAGGTGATATGTAATAAGCAGGTTTACAAAATCAAAAGAAATTCATATGGTTCCATTGCTAGGTACAAGGCAAGGTTGGTGGTGAAATGCTTCTCCCAAATCTATGGGATTGTTTATGATGAAAGTTTTAGCCCCATGGCCAAGATGCAAACAATTAGGTCTTTGATTGTAGTAGCCACATCAAAGAAATGAAGCTTATATTAAGTTGGATGTGAAGAATACCTTCCTCAATGGAGAGCTTGAAGAAGAATTCTACATGAGCCACCCTCAAGGATTTGCCAATAATAGGTACCCAAACCATGTTTCCAAGATAAGGAGAGAATTATATGGACTAATTAAAGCCCCAAGGTCCTAGAACTTGAAGTTAATGGATTATTTATCAAGCTGTGGATACAAAAAGAGTGTTTCATATCCATCACTTTAAATGAAGAAGCAAGGAGACAAGATGTTATACATATGCATCTATGTGGATGACTTGATCATCACAAGAAGCCATATTGCAAGTATTAAAGATATCACATCAAAACTAGGAAAAGATTTAAAGTTATCTGATCTTGGAACACTAAAGTACTTCTTTGGAATAGAGGTAATCTATGTGCACAATGGCATCTTCTTGATTCAAAGAAAATACTTGTTGGATGTGCTTTATAGGTATTGTATGAGTGGTTGTAAGCCACTTCCTCAGACCATGGAGCCCAGTACAAAGTTGATTCTAGGCCAAGGACAAGATATAGAACATATTACACTATATAGAAGCATAATTGGCTCATTAAATTATGTTACAGACAATAGACATGATCTTGCATATCTAGTAGGTGTACTCTCTCTCAATTTTTGCAGGCATCCACTCATGATCATCTTATGGAAAAAAGAAAAATGCTTAGATACATCAATCACACCAGCAATCAAGGTATATTTTACTCTTGTCACTAGTATATAAGTCTAAAAGGATATAGTGATGTTGATTGGGTAGGTAGCGGTGATGATCGAAGGAGTACATCAGGTTATGTTTTCATGGAGCTCCAAGAAGCAACCTATTGTTGCTCTTTCATGCACATAGGCTAAATAAAGAGGATTAGCATTGGCTACATGTGAGATATGATAACCTAAGAGGTACTTAAGGACCTAGAAGTGGAAGTGGAGGCATTTCCTCTTTATGGAGATAATATTTCAAGAATCTACCTAGCTAACAATCCAATTTTTCATGCAAGGAGCAAGAACATAGAGGTCTGTTACAAGTTGGTTAGAGAAAAGGTGATATCAAAGGATCTAGATATAAGGTATGTGAAAACTAAAGTTCAGGTTGAAAAAATGATGATAAATTTTCTTGAAGGTACAAAGCTTGGAGGATTGAAGGATACAATCAACATAAGAGACATAGGATGAAGCAATGAAGAAAAAGGACTTGAGCTTGAGGGGGAGTGTTGGAAGTTCAAAATCATTTCAAGCTCAAGTGTGGGAATATGGCCCAAGTTTCACCTTCCATATCATCCAAAATCAAAGGAGGATGATTTCCATGAGTTGAAGGCATCAAAGCATCTCTAGAATGGAAAGAAATTGATCAGAGAAGAAATAGGTCACCTCTTGATGTGATTTGACTTTAATTTTTTACATGTATATGTTTTTTATTAGTTAAAAAGGTTAGTACATGACCTCCAAATCCCCTAATGAGTTGTATTATGACTTCAAGTCATGGAATTTTTTTTTCATGCTGACCCTCGTTCAAGCAAACCCCTAATAGCTATTCTCTACATATTTTGTAGAGATTTCATTTTTACACTCAATTTCTATAGATTATATTAGCAGACATCCTGTTATTGTACTTGTTGTTTCTCTTTCATTGAGAATTCATTTCTAATTATTTTTTGCTTGTTTGAAAGCTTATAAAATCTATTTTGAGTGTTGGAAATCTCAAGACCATGTCATGAAGAAGTCAAAAAATGACCAAAACACTCTCTGTGTAGTTAGCTAATACTCTTTGAAGAAATCAAGTAGTATGCTTTGATGTAGTTGGTTAATGCATCATCTAGTACTCTCATTTGAAAGATATGTAAGTCTAGTTTGAGAATGAAAAGTTTAATTTACATTCTTTGCATGCAGTTAGAGAAATGCAAAAAACACAAAGCCTTTGTCTAATAAAATCAAGATCCTAGGAGAGTTCATCTGCTTTTGTTGTGCACAAAGGAGTGTTTCTCCTCCAACAATGAATTACTACCATTCTTTTTTTAAGATTGGGGTGAACCATGATAATGACTGACCACACAACATGGTTCGAGTAAAATCAACTTTGGATGCCTCATCCTAGAATCTATTAAGTTGTATGTGGATGTACAATTTGACTTGTTGTAAGAAACCGTGAAACTTTGTACAAGGACCATAGAACTTTTTTGGCATGACAATATTGGGTTCCTTCATGAAGCATGAAATAGGGTGTTGATTTACTTGAATGCTTCCTTGATTTTCTTGAAGATTTTCAATTCTTTCTTGTAAATCTTAGATTAGTGTGCATGCATGCACAAGATGTCCCATGGCTACTTGTGTTTGTTGATGAGTTATGAACGTGAATTGTTGTTGGATATTTCGAAGTGATGCCACTATCTATTCAACTATGTTCTCCATGATGCCTAGTCGTGGTTAAAAGATGGTCTCACCAAAATTTATGAGAAGCACTAGGTTGTGCCCTCTAACTAGACTAGAAACCATTTTGGAAAAATACTTCTAATTATGAGATTACCCATATAGGGGAATAGTACAAGAATATACAACTATTAGACAAAGTCCAACAAACTTGGGAAGGATAGGTATAGACAACTAGATGAGATAGGATACAAGAGATCCCACAACCTGAGACTATAGGTATGGAACAAGATATAGTAATTAAATAGGAAGTCACTTGAAATGTAAGGTTAAGGAGGATTCCTTTGTGTCCATGACAAGAGGCACCCCAAACTATGCATGGAAATAAAATATCATAGAGAATCTAGCACTTGAATATAGGGAGAAGAGAGACTCTTTTTATTTACAGGGCTTTATAAACATTTTATACATGGAACAAGAGATGCCCTAAAAATCTTTCATAAAATAGAGAGACAATTTGGCATGATAATTAATAGCATATTTAAGGAAACTACAAAGATCTATGATATTAAGTCTATTATTTGAGTGTTTGGTCGATTTAGATAGATTTGAACTTAGACACCATTTGTACACTCATGTGAATGGCCAAAGATTTAGAGAGTAGACTTAACTATATGTCCATGTGCTCTCTTACACATGTAATCCATTTAGCCTATTGTTTAAGTCTCAAGGTTGGGAAGGAGCACGTGTTAGGTTCAAACCCCATGGGGAGCATGGGGACACACTTTTGTCCAAAGAGCTCTAGAGCCTTCTATCTAGAGAGACTTTACTCAAGTGATGAGTACAGCTACCACCAGTGGACTCTATTTGAAGGTACTAAAGTGGTGGTCAAGATGACAACACTAGTAGACTCTAGTGGAAGATATTAAAACTAATATATTATGCATGGGAGCTTCTAGCTGGGGGTTGATTAGAGCTAAAACGTCTATTCCTCACTTGGGTAATGCAACATTTCTCAAAATGGGTAACAAAAGCATGAGAGATAACATTGAGATAGAAAAGCTTGATAGAGGGAACTATCCAACCTAGTATATGAGGATGGAAGCTCATCTTATGGGAAAAGATTTGATGGCTTACATCATAGGAGAAGAAGAGAAGCCATAATTCAAAGATCCTAGTCTTCCAACTAGGGAAAAATTAGAAATTTGAATAATTGGATGAAGAAGGATGCTGTCAAGCAAGGAGCATCATTTACATGGCTATTAATCTGTTGCCACACATCAGAGAGCTAAAGAGTGCAAATAATAAATGGAATGCTTTGGAAGAGCATTTCAAAAATACAACCAAGGCAAGGAAGGCCTCACTATGGGGAAAATTTATAACTTTCAAAAAGAAAGCTTCATAGTCAATTTTTGACTATGTAAAAAAGATGAAGGATATTGCATATTATTTAGGATCAGTTGATGAAGACATTAAAGAATACAAATCGGTAAGTTCAGATGCATGGGGATCATATTTCTCCAAATAATTTGATAATTGAAGACAAGGAAAATCAAAGATGCAGATGTATGAAGATGAAATTGCTGATGATAGACATAGAAATGAAATGCATATTAGAGAATAAGATAGAAAAATATTTGATCAAGATCATAATGAGGCAAAGTCTTCAAGAATTGCAGAAATAAAAAGGTCATTAAGAGAAGGAAAGCAACCTATGAGGTATAGCTATGACACATCTTATATTACAACCAAAGACTATGCTTACATATTGGAAATAGATGAAGACCCATCAACATATGCAAAAGCTAAAGGCAAAGAGAATTGGGAAAATGCAATGATAGAAGACCATGATGCTCTACTTCAAAATGATAGATGGGACTTGGTATCTAGACCAAGGGATCAAAAGTTAATTGGATGCTGATGGGTGTATTAAAAAAAAATGTTATGAAGATGGAAATGTGTCTAGATATAAAGCAAGACTAGTAGTCAAAGGATATGCTTAGACACAACGTGTGCACTATGATTAAACTTTTAGTCTGGTGACTAAAATTTCTATCATTAGGACATTCATAGCTATTGCAGCTTGGAAAGGAAGGAAGTTATCACAATTGGGTGTAAAAAGTTCTTTTTTGGATGGTTACATTGCAGATGATGCATACATGTTGCAACAAAAGGGATTCAAAGATCCAAGTGGACTAATTTGTGTGTGTAAGCTCAAAAGAGCTTAGTATGGCTTGAAGCAAGCACTAAGGGCTTGCAACTATAGACTTGTAAATTTCTTAAATGAACTTGGATATCAAGCTTCAAAGGTAGATACTAGCTTCATGTGAAAGCAAGTGAAGATGGGTACATATATATTTGTAAGTAGCTATATATACTCACGGAATCAAAAATCTCAGGAAGCAAATGGCAAGAGAATTTAAGATAAATGATTTGGGAAACTTATCTTATTTCCTAGGCATGGAGATCATTTGCACTCAACATGGAGTGTATGTTACACAAGAAAGATATTTGAAGAATATTCTATTCTACATGGAAAATTGCATACCCATGAATTTGCTTTTACTTCTGAAACTACACTTAATGTGTTTAGTGATGCAGATTGGGCAAGTAGTATCAATGGTAGAAGATCTAGTCATGGCTACCTATGTTACAATGGAGACAAGCTATTATCAAGCTATTCAAAGAACCAACACACAATTGCTTTCTCATTTGCACAAATTGAGTATGAAGCCATGGTAGAGGAAACAAACAAGTCATATGGATGAGGAGTCGTAGAATTGAGCATGGTGTTCCAATCATACTTGTTGATAGCCTGAATTCACTTTATTTGGAAGATAATCCTGTATTTCATGCTAAGACTAATCATATTGAGATTCAATATCATTTTTTGATGGAAAAGGATAACTGACAAGCAAATGGAAGTCATTTTAAAAAAATTCAAAGAGATGATAGGATTAAATAAAAAGAACTTTATCAAAATTAGTGACTGAGGGCAAGCTACTGATGCAAATGAATCACCAATTGATGTTTATGGATACTTAATAAAATCAAACAAGTGCATGTATAAAGTTAAAAGAAAGGATTTTTTGTAGATAAAGATCAAGAAGAATGAAGATGGTCATAAATGAAGAGCTTGACATATGTCTGTACATATGGTCACTTGAAAGGATCCTATTGTACTATAGTTAGAAGTAAGTTATGCATTCAATAATACAAGTGAATATCAATGTATGTTCATGATTGAATTACAAGTTTGTGGCTATATAAGTCAATCAATGACACTTAAGGATACAGAGATCATTATCAATGTGAAGAAAGGTGTGTTGCGAAAAATTAGTAGATTTAGAGTTGGCTCTATTTCTCATTTCCCGCAAGATGATCACATGGCCCAAAAATCCTTGTGCATAGATCTAACTCAATATTTAACCAAGTTACGGTTAATGTTTGGTGTCCAGATTCTACACATAGAGTGTATATGGCTCACAGGAACATTCACATGTCGATTCTTAGAAATGAAGTTGCACAAGTGGTGGAATGTGTTGATCAATGTTTTGCTTAGATTTTAGTGATGCATGTAAAGTTTTTCATTGTTAAAAATTAAAAATTTAAGTTGATGGATAGGGAAGCTATGGCTAAAAACATTTTTCAAAACTAGTTAAATCCTAAGAGAAATGTGCATTGGAAGTTGCATATGTAAAAGTTTCCATTTTAAGAAACTTATTTTAGACAAGCTTTTGATCTTAGTGATCAGAAAGAGATTCCACAACTGTAATTAAGTGTTCATTGAACCTTATGGTTGAGCAAGGATCATATAAAGTTCAATATATGCTTTGAAGTATTAAAATCCATGAATCATGGAGGAAATAAAGTCGAATCTTGAAGTAGACTTCATGAAGAAGAACAAAAAAATTTGAATGGAAGAAAGAGATAGATTTCATACTCAAAGTGGAAATTTTTTAAGTGTTTGTGCAAATTTTGTTCTATAATTGATATACTAGTGTTCTAAAATCAAGAGGTACTTGACATTGGATATTTGGAAGATCTCCATCATCTAAATCAAACTCACACTCTTCTATTATTGATTCACACATGAACACTAAGATAACAATGCGGATTCAATTGTTCTTCATTCATTGCTATGTCCATTGTTGTTAATACTTTGGCCCAACCATGAGGTTCAAACTCTTCATCTAGGAAGATCATAGGTGCATAGGTTATGTCTTAAATTTATCTATGATTTCTTGATGCTCGTAGCTCTCTAGCTTCTTATCTCTTATCTTCTTCTTCTTCTTCTGCAAGCTTACACATCCATAAGTGAATCCATTACGTACATCCAAGAAGGGATCTGACCCTATGGAGTGTATGGATTCAGTGTATTATTGTGTTTTATGGATAGGGTTCCACTATAGGCATGGCAAATCTCTATGTGTGTGGTCTTTGAGACTATCCTTAGTAGTTACCCCTAAATTTTGTAAGTACAAAGAATTGGTTCCCCAATCTGACACTTTGGATGTACTCCAACTAAGTCTTGTAGGGTTCTTCTAGCATCTCTAACTATGTAGCCCTACTACCATGAGTTTGTCTCTCCATGTTGTAAGAGCTATCTAACTCACTGATTTCTTGGTTATCACTCAATTGGAGATTACCTAAATGCTTAGATCAAGACCTCAGTGCATGGCTTTAGAAGATCTTAGGCTTTGGCAGTCCACTTCACCAAGGTACTTGCCTTATCCAAAGTTCATGAATTATCCCAAATTCTCTTTCATTTTCCCTTTTTTTAGATTCACTTTTTAATGATTCTCTACTCATTTATTCATTTGTTGGATTATTATCCCTTGTTCAATCTTGTCTTGATGATTCCTCATCAAGGCTATTTTCATTGTTTGACTTGATCATGAATCACATAGAAGTTCTTTTACCTTTGATTATTATCATAATTACAATTGCTTCAAAGTTTTGCACTTGAATCCCTTATGTTTTCTTGGACTTGAATATTCCTAGCATCACCCTATGTACTATTACTAGCACTAATTCCTTAACCTAATCTAAAACTTAATATATTTCGAGCCCCAAGTCACATATGTTCCTTAAGTGGCCCAAGAAGGTCTTCCAACCCTTTGCTAGTCCATTTTGATCCCTTGCTTGGATCTCCATTGCTTGCACTTTATCTCTATAGTCCCTGTAATTCACTGTGAGGACCTTACAAATACACCAAATTTAAGTAAAAAAATCAAAACCACAATTTTCTTGTGTGGGTTGCCTATCATGATAGAAAAGGTATATCATGATAGGCCAATCTATCACGATAGATGGGGTCTATCATGATAGGGTGCTCTGTCATGATAGGGTGCTCTATCATGATAGGACACTCTATTGTGATAGGCCACTTTCTCACATGGGCAGTCTATCATGATAGATGGTCAGTCTATCATGATAGATGGGTCTACTGTGGGGGCACTCTATTGCAATAGCCCCAAGGGTCTATCACGATGGACTATTCTACCATGAGAGATGGGATGTGTTGTGATAGATGGGTATCTATCACCAAGCTAGTCTATTTTGGGTTAGTATATTGCGAAAGATGAGGGTCCATCACTATAGAGTGTCTCTATAACATATTGCATTCTATCATGATAGAGGGGTTTCTATTTGATGGATGGGTCTATCATGACACATGGTTGGTGTATTCTAATTGTTCATATTGTGGAGATATTTTAATCCAATATATACAATGGAAGTTAAAGAACCTCTTCTAAAAACTACCCTATTAGACACATGCTTACTAAAACTTGATTCAATCACAAAGAAAAAATACAATGCCTTTGAACATTTTTCCACACATGACAAGATACTCTCTAAACTATCTAGCAAGGTAAAGATCTTTTTGTTTGGAGTGTATGTGACTAGGAAACCAACTATCTAAAGATATACTACCTGTCAACTTAGGTCAAGCAAAAAAATAAGGTTAACAAGAAATGTATCAAATAACTACTCGAGATTAATCTAATAGAGATATTTGCACAAAAAACACAATGCAAGATAAGATTTCCAAAAAGATATCATATGCATTGAATGGTTAAATACATAGAGAGATAGCACCTTCGTAAGATGGCTCTATATAGAAAAGTTATGTGACTAGAATACCTATGTGCCTCGTAGCACACTATTGAGGATCCTTCTAATATAGATTGGTGCACAAACAAGCAACATATGCTTCTACAAAATCTCCTTGTCATCTCCACAAATTTTCACATCCAAAGGCCTTCTATATATAGAGATATGTGCAAGGGAGTTTGTATCTCCTAACCTACCCTTGCATCTTGTCTCACCTCTTGCCCTTTCACTTCTTGTTCTTTGTCCTTCAATTTCCTTGGGTGACTTTTGATGCTCCAAATCACTCCATATGCATAAGATTGCAATGAGTATTCCATTTGTCCAATCATAATTTGTCTTTTACACGATCCATAAACACATTTGGACCTTTGCTTTAATACTCTCCTTTATGGTTATGACTGTACTCTTTAGATTTTCAAGGCCTAGCTTCCTTTAAAGCTTACAAGATATTCATAAATGCTGAAGAGGTAAATAATGAGAGGTAGATGTCAAGCCTCAATCAATTGGAGCTTACACAAGTCTCATAACTTTCAACACTCCCCCTCATGTGACGATTGGGAGTCCATGCTACTCTCCAATTCTTGTCATCTTTTCCTTTTGATTCTATTGCCCTCATATCTCTTCCTTTTATAGTTTGATGATCTTCTTGTTGGAACATCAAGCTTACACTATGCTTGAGGTGGATTTGATCTACATCAAAAAGCTATCCTTTGGATTACGTCAAAGAAAATCCATTGGAGAGTTATTTTAGTTATGCTCATTTATTATATTTCTTTAAAAAGCTTTTTTATGGATCATTTACCATTGTAAAATTCTATAGCTTTAGACATGTATAAGGAGAAAAAGAGAGCTAAACGTCCACGAATTTGAGGTGGTTGAGTTGCAATCAATGAATCAATGAAACACCTAAAACTAGATCTTCACTTTCCTAGATTGTAGGAAAGTGAATTGATTCCCTCCAACAACCTTTACCACCTTCATTTGAATTCAAAATCCACCTATAGAAGTCATGGAGAACTTCAAGATTATATATAAAAGCTTCAAATTACTTGTACATTCATGGAAGCAATATACACACACATGGTCATCATTGTCTTGCTCCTTCATTTTTTTGCATCATCTTCTTCAACAATAGTAATCTTGCAGAGGCTGGTGCTCTCTGTAGAGAGTTCCAAACCAGACAACTGTAAAACTTTGTGACTTAGGTACACATGTTTTTGGCACCATTGTCAGGGACAGAAACCTAACCAAGGTGCCTTCGTGATGGTTAGAGCTCTGGAGTGAAGGAATCGTACTTGAAGAGGTGGATTCATTAGGTGGCAGGTAGTCAAGTATCAACACTTGTTACTTCACACTCTTGGGGTGTGTGTAATGAGTTTTTAGGTTTAGGGTTAGGCGTGAGGAAGTAAGGGAAGAGTTAGGGTTAGGCAAGATAGAGGAGCAGAGTAGGGAGAAGTAGAATACACCAAGAAAAATCTCAAAAAATGGTCAAAATTAGCTCAGTATAGGTATTAGGTAACCCAAAGCTATAAAAACCCAAAAAATTAGTTCAGTTGGTCAATTGTGAGATCGAGTATCATGAGAAGAGTAGAAATCGGTATTGCAGAAGTGGTATCATGCCTAGCAAGTAAGGAAAAGATGTAGTGAGCCCGATTAGGCAAGGCATCCTTGAAGGTGAGTTATAGAAATTTTTTATATAAAAAACACCTCCAAAATACACACACGCATGATTAAAATTGTTTTCGGTATCGTGGGGTATAATAGAGAGTTTTTTGAGATCCTTTAAGTGATACAGGGGGTCAAGAGTGAAGAGGTGAGGTAAATGAACACTTTTCATACAAAAAAATTAAGTTCTAAGTAAATTTGGTTGTAGTATCACGATCGGTTGAGTTTTGCTATCGTGATACCAAAGTTGCCGAGTATTGCGATACTTGTCTGGTATCATATCATTGCATGTCCACTTGAGGTATCGTGATACCATCACGATATCATATCATCAAGTATTGGTATCACGTTCATGGTCGCTTGGTGGTATTGTATCGTGGTCTATCTGGTATCATATCGCGTCAATCACGGTATCGTATCCTCGACAGAGCGGTATCGTATCGCGTGCAAGTTGGTATTGTATCACCAACTTAGTATCATATCGTCTCTCATTTTGGTATCGTATCCTATATACCTTGGTACCGTATCGCCTACATGTTATCGTATCGTCCCTTACTCTAGTATCATATCGTGAGCATTCCAGTATCATATCGTGAGTTTCCTTAGTATCATATCGTGTGATTTTTGGTATCGTATCATCGATTGCACAAGTATCGTATCATCTTCCAGTCGAGTATCATATCATGCCACTCAGTGGTATCATATCGCCAAGGACTTTGGTATCGTATCGTGCCAAGTCTGGTATCATATTGTCTGTGTGGTATCGCCAAGAGTGATATCGTCCAAAACTACTCAAGCTATTTGGGAGCAAAATTTGAAGTAATTGAGGAGCTAATTAAGGGGAAGTTGGGAGTGGACATAGACCCAAAGGGGTGAATGAACTTCAGATCACAACATGTGCTAAGTAGCGGGAGAAGTATCACTTCGTTGATAGGAAGTGCAACCCAAGCGAGCCATCACTCGATCTACACGGACACCTCTAGTGACTCAGAGGAGGAACTACCCATGGCCTCAGAGGACATGCATGATTCTGTTCCTAGGGAGAAATTTATGTCAATTATGGAGGGTGAATACTGCACCTCTCTACAATATGTGTCCACCAATCCACAAGGAATCCCTATTTACCTTGATGGTTCAAATAGGTCCGTTGCAAGAATGGTAAACTCTACCAAATCAACAATAGTGCCCAGACCTACAGTTAAGTATGAGGAAGGAGTGTACATGGATAAATTAGGTCAAATCTACGTAGTGACAGAAAACCCAAATCAGATCAACAAGAGAGGAGGACTAGAAGGACAAGGAACTCGGGGAGAACCTAAAGAACTAGTGACTACACCAAGAGGTAAGTCTGTGGTGACTCAAGTCTTGAGAGGGGATTTGATACCTCAATATGATTACCTGTTGGACATATATCTAATTTAGGGGTCAGAATTACTCTTACAATTAGATTCACCCATCTAAGGACAAGAAGTAAGTCTAGTAACCTTTTATGAGTTAAAGGACCCAGAAGATGCATCTAGAGTGACATATTTAGACCAAAACCAAAGAAGGTACTGGCCAATAGATGTAGTTGATAGGTCTCAATTGAAGTATATGGGGTTTCATGTATTCCCTCCTCGAGAGCAAGCAATTACCTCACACAATCCTTTTGCAACTCATCCAAGAACAGAGAATACAATGTCAGGGCAAACGAGCTAGTGAAGTGCTCCCAACCAAACTCATTTGCAATTCACAATGCCAGGAGTGCAGTCACACAACCAAACCCACCGCGGAATAGGTAACATGAACAGTCCACCCATTAGACGAAGACCACAGTCAGGTGTGCAACCAGGAATGCCTCCAATTAGATGAGCAATTCCTGTGATGCCTCGACCACCAGAACCAGTAAGAAGGCTCATACTGATTCAAGTTGCTAAATGCATGAGAAATTACTATAATGGAATGGGAGAACCATACGACCACATAGTAGAGTTTAAGCAAGTATTACGAGTAGAATAAGTGGATGACTTCTTTGTGCTACCCTCACAGGAACGGCCTTGACTTGGTTCGAACCATTGGATCCAAATCAATTTGGAAATATTGAACAATTTTTCCAAGAGTTCATTGGAGAATTTACCAAGAGAGGGATTAAACACAACTCATCATCCTTAATTCATAGTTTCAAACAATGAGGAACAAATGAAGAAAGTGGTAGTGACCATAGAAGATGGAGAAGAGATATGTACGTGCATTGGAAAGGATGTCTTGCTGGAAGAGGAAGAGGAATTGATAAGGCTAATTTGAGAATATTGAGATGTATTCGCATGTACCTACAGGGACGTCAAAGGTGTAGATCCATCCATTTGTTCTCATAGAATTTCAATGACACCTGATGCAAAACCATCGAAAGGATGCCCTTATACTTATAATGATGTCTATTTAACAAAAATTAAGGAGGAGATAGACAAACTATTAGCAGTCGGATTCATTATGAGATAGAGCACACTGAATGGGTATCACCATTAGTGGTCGTACCCAAAAGAATGGAAAATTGAGAGTGTGTATTAACCTGAAGAAAGTGAACGCAACCACAATCCGTGATAGTTACCCATTACCTATCACTGATCATCTCTTGGAAAGGGTTGCAGGTAAGGAAGTCTATAGCTTCCTAGATGGATTCTCTGGGTACAGCCAAGTAGCCATTTCTACAGAGGATCATCATAGGACAACATTTATGGCTGAATGGGGAGTCTATGCTTTTAGAGTGATGCCATTTGGACTCACAAATGCCCCTGCTACTTTCCAAAGGTTGATGTGTCACGTCTTTCAAAGACTTTCTAAGGAAGAGTATGGAAGTATACGTAGATGACTTATGTACATACTCAAGTTAGAGACATGAACACATTTTACGAAGGATATTTGAGAACTGTTGATAGTATCGAGTGTTCCTAAATCTTGACAAATGTGTTTTTATGGTGAGACAAGGAAAGATCCTAGGACACATCGTATCTAGGAATGGAATCTCCACTGATGAGGATAAGGTAAAGATGATCCTGGAGCTTCCAAGACCAAAAAACGCTAAGGAGGTGCAAGATTTTATGGGTCATTGTGGATACTATCGCAGATTCATTCACATGTATGCCGTAATTGCCAAGCCTCTATATGGATTATTAACCCAATTTACGTGGACAGATGAGTGGGAGAAACCGTTTAGCGAACTCAGAAGACGATTAAGTACAACACCAATTTTGAAGATACCCAATTGGAATAAGCCTTCTCATATCCATGTAGATGCCTCCAACTATGCAATAGGATGCATATTATCTCAACCAGCAGATGAAAGAAAATTAGACCACCCTATTGCTTATGCGAGCACACAACTAAATCAGGTAGAGAAAAAACTATATGACCATGGAACGAGAAGGTTTAGGAATGGTATATGCAGTTAAGAAAGCTAGACACTACTTTCTAGCTAACAATTTTAAGTTCTTTATCGACCATCAGGCCCTATTGTACCTAGTCAATAAGCCTTGTAATATGGGTAGACTAGTAAGATGGTTTCTATTGTTAATGGATTTTGACTTCAAAGTAGTGGTCAAAAAAGGAAATACCCATGTAAGATCTGATCATCTGTCTAGGTTAACACATGGAGAACCACCTAATGGAGTAGCAAATGAGCTACTAGACACTTATTTGTTCAACTTGGAAGTATGTCCTAAGTGGGTTGAAAAAGTAATTCCAATACTCACTCATGGACCACAATATCAAATCAACAAGGATGCTAGGAGAGGCTTTCTACAATCACGTAACTTGCACATTGTGGCAGGAAGTGTGTATTTTAAGGAACCCAATGGTGTATTGTTAAGATGTGTAGAAGAAGCTGAACAAAAGAGTTTAATTGAGCAAGCTCACATAAATTGATGGAGAATGCATAAGGGAACTCATGGAATGCTAAGAGAATTAAAACCATTGGGAGTTTATTGGCCCGATATGCCTAAGGATGTTCATGAGCACATTAGCAATTGCTCAGATTGCCAAGAAAATACTCGAGAAGACCATACATCATTACAATTCTCTACAATAGCACTAGATTGGAGTAGGACATTGGTGAAGTTCTTAAAAACACATGAGCATGAGGAAGGAGCAAGTCTAGCTTGAAAGCAATCCCTAGAGGAAATGAGCAAGGACTATGTTATAATGGGAAGGCAACTATTTGAAAGAGGAAAGGACAATCAACTATGACTATGCATGAATGAAGGAGAGTACTTACCTATATTAGAGATGGCACATGCAAGTGCCACAAGAGGACATTTTCTAGCTGAAAGAATTGCAAAAATGATTCTCTTTAGCTTGTGGTGTCACGAGGAAGGAGATAAGGAAGAGAGCTCACACATACACTCTCACTCTCAAGAAGAAGCACACACACAGATTGAGGCAAGGAAGAATGATCTTCTTCTTCTTCTTCTATTACATAAAGGAATGTACAAGAATGACCTAAAAACAAGAATACAACAAGTGCAATATATAAAGATTAGTACATAAGGGAAAACCTAATATCCGTTGTCGGGTCGTGAGAGATGCTCGGATGGTGGATCAAGTCATCCGCCTAAATTGTTCGGCACACGCGGGGTGTCTGTTAGCAAACTCAGGCTTATGAAAATAAGGGTTCTAATGACAAAACAATATAAATTACCTAATTCTATGACTGAAACTAAAGTTTTCTTACCAAAAGTAAATAGTTTTAACTAGCTATGGACCGTAAGGACGGGCAGCCCTGTATCTTTCTATAGCTTCTATTTGATAAGGTGAAACTAAGTTCTCACGGGTAATTTGATCTTTAATCATGTCATTTTCTTCAGTTTCAATTTGATCTGAGCTCGGTTTTCGAACTAATTGAGGTGGGAATAAGTCTTCGTTTTCCTCCGGTTCTGGCAAAACTATAGTAAATAACGGTAACAGTCGAGAAACAAGACGATCGTATTCTAATGGGCGTAAAGACTCGTTCACTATTTTATCTTTAATAATTTCAGGTTCTATAATTTCGTTATTATATGAATTCTCAATTGGAGATGGTAGCAATGTTCCTATAATTAAGTGATCTAATTTGTGCTTAATATCAGAATCATTTTTAGAACTACTGGTAGGTCCTATTCCTTTCGACATACGAATGAAAAATTAAGATCTCAATAAAGTTGCAGAAAAACAATATGAAGAATGTCAATATCAAACTATTTCAGTCTATACAAAGGCATATATTCAGTGCTCCTATAATCTTCTAATCCTATACAACTTAGTAAGTTTGAAATCGTGAAATCTTGTATGCTTGTTTCTTTATCAGCACTCCTTGACACTTCGCAATGGTTTTAATTGGAAAATAAGATTTAAATGAATCTTCAATCTTGCTGCTTCTCTTTACTTCACTTCAATAGCTTGAATTCATCAATGTTTCTGCAAGAAAACATTCGGTTCACTGCACTTCATTTGCTCTTCAATTGCTCATTAATCTTCAATGCTTCTCGACACTGCAAGAAAACATTCGGTTCACTGCACTTCATTTGCTCTTCAATTGCTCATTAATCTTCAATGCTTCTCGACACTGCAAGAAAACATTCGGTTCACTGCACTTCATTTGCTCTTCAATTGCTCATTAATCTTCAATGCTTCTCGACACTGCAAGAAAACATTCAGTCATTAGTAAATTTACAAAATCAATAAGAACATAAACTTACATTATCATACACATGCATATACTCATGCAAATGATTTAATTCTCATAAACACACACATGCATTATCACATAAACTCATTCATTTAATGTTTGCTTAACTAATCTTACTCACATTCCTACTTGTACTTGTATTTCATCAAACATATGCTATTATGCTCTCACACATATTAGTTCTCATGAATGTGCAAATACTCATTTATGCTAATACTTAGATGCATTTATGCATATGCATACAATAATTCAATTACTTACCTATGCATTAAATCATATGCTAACACTCACACATATGCACATGCTAACACTACCTCACTCATAAACATGCATTCATGCACACTCATGCTCATGCACACATCACTCTCATGTATGCTCTTATGCACACATACACTCTTACTCACAGTCATACATACATGCATTATGAATATTCTATGCATATAATTAACCTTTGGAATTGATTAATTTAATTGTATCGTATAAGAAAACCAAACAAAACAAAATAGTAGAATACCAAAAATAGTCAATAGTAGAATCTCTCTCTCTTTCCCGTTCTCTCTCTTTCTCTCTCTCTCTCTCTCTCTCTCTCTTACTACCGTTCTCTCTCTTTATCTGTTCAAAAACACATAATATTTTCTCTTTGTGCATGCGCTCCGCAAACCAGTCCTCTAATAGCATGCCTTTCAGCCAATCAAAGCCCTTCCTTGAGGCCTTTTCCCCCAAGAAATTGATCAATCTTGCACCACTATGAACAATCACAACTTCTTTGTCAGGAAAGTCTACAACTATCTCTCCAGCAAGCTCAACACCAATTGGAACCCCTCCAATAATTGTTGGTGTAATTCAAGCCTTAACACTTGGCTTGGATATCAACCTTGAAGACTCAACATAAAGCTTGGACCTTGGAAGCCTAGCTTGGGTTAGTTCATGAAGATATCACTTGAAGAATGAGCCATAGGAACTCATGCTTATGGGTTCTAACTTTTTACTCTTTGTAAAAGTCATTGTGACTTTGGAATATCTTGTAATCACACCTACTTGAGAAAGTCGTGGAAATTTGAATGTTGTATTGGAGAGAATATCTCCCTAAGTTTAGTGGAGAGATTTTAGGAAGCTTCAATTTGAATTTCAAATTCAAATGACCAATCAACTCTTATAAAAGCTATGAAAAAAACTCGCGGGTTAGACTCACTCATTGAGCTCATCTCCCGAGGCATTCTACTTCTGTATCTGTGTGTGTGTTAGTGCTACATCTTAGCCTACACCACAATACCTCAATTAGCCATGCTTGGCATGCTAATGAGCTTGTACATTTACATTAATCAATAGATACATTCACACTTTTCAACTCTGGTTTCTCTGAGTCATCTACCTCAAGTCTGTCAACTTCAACAGGGCATATCTCAAGATCTACTGAATCAAATTGGATGATTCAAAGTGCATTGGATTCAGCTAAAAGTCTACTATACACCTACAAAATTTCAAGGCCATTGGATCAACCATTACAGAGAAATCTTAGTCGAGGTGCTCACTAGTCTGTGACTGTAAGTTTCCTAAAAAGTCCGGGGTGTACCTTATTTTGCTAAAGTGATTTCTCTGAGTGTGGTTTATCATTTCCTTTCATTCCACTTGCAAATGGAATCTTAATAAGCTAATAGAATATCTCTAGAAGGAATTTTGCTAATTGTAACTACACTGGTCACACTGAGCATAACACTGAGGAGGTGTCAATACCAAAATAGCAAGTTTTTTCAGGATTTTGAAGTCACAAGTAGTCTGTCTTGATTTGATCATTACTTATAACATTTGCAAAGCACACATATGGTTTCTTGGTATCATTTGGAAGCTCAAGGAGTGTACTAAGCATATCTGGAATCAAAGGAGGGCTGGTGTGAAGCAGGTTTAGCAGCACCAACTTATTTCTTGAGTGCATCCAACCATCACTCCCAACAGTGGTATCAGAGCAAATAAGGTAATCATGGGTGATGGTTTCCCTTCCTTCATTGACAAATTAGACAGGAACAACTACCAAGCTTGGTCTCTAAGGATGAAGACCTATCTACAAGGAAGGAGCTTGTTTGGATTCATATCAAGAGATGAGGAATTACCCTCATTCAAAGCTAGAGGCCTACCCACCAAGGAAGAGCAAGAGAGACTCAATCAATGGTGTGCAAAAGATGCTTTGGCAAGGTCATATCTTCTAAACTCTATTTCTGATTTCCTTCTACCACACATAAGGAATTGCAAAACTTCCCAAGAGACTTGGGAAACCTTGTCAACTTATTTTTCATCAAGCACAAGGGCCAGAAAGAATCAGCTATGGATTGAGTTTACAACTCTTAGGAAGCAATCAAAGCAATCTGTCTCAGACTTTGTCACCAAGGTCAAAGACATTGCAGACCAACTTGCAAGTGTTGGAGAAGAGATTGAGGAAGAGCAAATAGTCAGACAAGTAATCAATGGACTAAAGGCAGATGACAAGTGGGAGAGCTTTACCACAGCAATGGACTTATACATGGACATCCAAGCACCTGATTTAATAACTCTGATTGGACAACTCTTCACACATGAAGCTAAGCTTACAAAGAATGGAGAACAATCAAAAGGTAATAATCCCTCTGCCCTTTATACTGATAAGAAGGTAAAAGATAAAGGCAAAAGTAAGAAGGTTGATGAAGAAGGCTCTACCTCCCAAGCAAACTATGCAGGGAGAGGTAGATCTTCAAGAGGTAGAGGCAGAGAAGGTAAGTCAGGTAGGAGGAGACCCTACAACCAATCTCCATGCAATATTTGTGGCTTGTCTAACCATACCACAGATGAATGCTACAAAAACTACAAGAACCAAAGAGGAAGAGGTCACCAAAGAGGAGGATACTCTCAAGGAAGAGGCAGATTCAACCAATCTCAAGGTTACCATGGCTACAACAATAATTATAACAACAGCTACAATCACAATGGCAACTATCAAGGTGGATACAGAAATAGGAAAGACTACAACAATTATGCAGAGGAGCAAGATGACTCCCTATTGATCATGAATATGACATCTAAGTCAGGTATCAATGATGATCACTTATTCTATATTGATTCAGGTTGCTCTAATCATGTAGTTGGAAATGTTGCATTACTTTTTGATTTGGAAGAACCCAAAGGCAAGCATCAAGTGCAGACAGGTGATGACACTAAACATTCAGTTGTTAAAGTAGGCAATGTCAAAACTAGTGATGGTAATCAGAATCTATTAAGCAGAGTATTGTATGTTCCAACAATCACCAAGAATCTGATGAGTGTAGGTCAGATTGTGGAAAAAGGTCTACAGGTCAGGTTCACACAACATGGTGCATATGTGGAGGATCCAAGACATGGATTCAGAAGGATAGCCAAGGGAGAAAAATCAGGTAGATTGTTTACCTTTGAACTTGAAGACACTAAGAATATTGCTTTGTACAACTATAAAGATCAAACCCTATCAGAATTGGAGATTTGGCACAAGAGATTAGGTCACATTGGAGAGAGGACCTTAAAGCAAATGAGTAGGGATCAATGTGTGCTTGGGATACCTAATGTATCCCAGCAACACATGATATACAAATGTGGGGCTTGTCAATTTGGTAAGTCACACAGATTGCCCTATACCAAGAAAGGTTTTATGCATGAAGATTATCTGGAATTGGTGCATACAGATGTTTGGGGACCTAGCAAGGAGCCATCCATATCTGGATCAAGGTACTATGTGTCCTTCATTGATGACTATAGCAGGTGGACTGTCTTATATTTCATGAAACATAAAGATGAAGTATTTAATTGTTTCAAGAGGTACCTTGCATTAGTTGAAAATCA
This sequence comes from Ceratopteris richardii, assembly GCA_020310875.1. Taxonomy (NCBI): domain Eukaryota; kingdom Viridiplantae; phylum Streptophyta; class Polypodiopsida; order Polypodiales; family Pteridaceae; genus Ceratopteris; species Ceratopteris richardii. The sequence goes on from CM035413.1 coordinate 187,082,659, forward strand.
AACAGGTAGACATTTGAAGAAACTAAGGTCAGATGGTGGTGGAGAATACTTCTCCAATGACTTTGAAGATTTCTTGCAGGAAAGAGGCATCAAGAGGGAGATTACTACAAGGTACTCACCTGAACAAAATGGGGTAGCTGAAAGGAGGAATAGACTCATTGTAGAGACAACTAGGTCTATGCTAAATGAAAAGAAATTGCCAAATTATCTTTGGGCAGAGAGTGTATCTACTGCCACATATTTAATTAACAGGTTGCCATCAAAGACACTTGATGGAATGACACCCTATGAGGCTTGGCATGGTAAGAGACCATCTCTGGATCATTGCAAAATCTTTGGTTGTGTTGCATATGTGCATATTCCCTCACAGGTAAGGGGAAAGCTAGACCCTAAAGCTGAAAAGTGTATCTTCATTGGTTATGATTTGAATCAGAAGGGATACAGATTCTACAACCCCTCAAACAAAGGCTTCAAGGTAAGCAGAGATGTCATCTTTGATGAGAATGACTCATGGTATGAGAATGAATGCAGGAAAGTGAGTCTTCCCTATGACATGGAAGAAGACTTCCCCAAGCTTATCAAGCAAGAACCAATTCAGAAAGAGAACACAAGCTCAGATGATGAAGACACCATCAACATTGAAGAGTTCAAGGCTTGGAAATCCAAAGGGAAAATGAAGATGAAGAAGCTAGAGGATATACCAGAATCCTCAACTCAAGCTATGAGGAGATCTCAAAGAGAAAGTAAGAAGCCTATTAGATATGGGTATGATACTTCTCTTGTAACTAAGCATTCTGTATATCTTGCAAAGGATCTATTGAATGAAGAACCAGGTACATTTGAAGAAGCAATCACAAAACCAGAATGGAAGGAAGCAATGGATGAAGAAATGCAGGCTCTCAAAGAGAGTGACACTTGGGACTTGGTACCCAAGAATGACTCTATGAAGGTGATAGGATCCAGATGGATCTACAAACTCAAAAGGAATTCAGATGGTACAATAAAGAGGTATAAAGCTAGGTTGGTAGCCAAGGGTTTTGCACAAACCCAAGGCATTGATTATGAGGAGACATTTTCTCCTGTGGCCAAGATGCCAACTATCAGAGTTATGATGAGTGTAGCTGCATCCAAGAATTGGAACATGTACCAATTGGATGTGAAGAATGCATTCTTGAATGGATGGATATCTGAAGAAGTCTACATGTCACAACCACCTGGCTATGAAGATCCCAAGAAGGTAAATCATGTTTGTAAACTGAAGAAGGCTTTGTATGGGTTGAAGCAGGCACCTAGAGCATGGAATTACAGGTTGACAACCTACCTTCTAGACCAAGGATTCATAATGAGCAAAGCAGATACTTCATTGTTTATCAAAAGGAACAATTCAGAGGTAATATACTTGTGTGTCTATGTTGATGACATCATTATTACAGGAAATGATGTTCAGGGAATTAGACACATCAAAGGACAGATGATGAAGGAATTCAAGATTAATGATCTTGGACTATTGAAGTATTTCCTAGGACTTGAATTGGTCTATACAAATTCAGGTATCTTTATTACTCAGAAGAAGTATATTCAGGACATGGTCAAGAAGTTTAATTTGCAGGAAGCTAAAGTCTCAAGCACTCCTATGGAGATCAACCATAAACTCAGTGCTCATGAAGGAGAAGAACTCCAAGATATTACAGGTTACCAAAGTATGGTAGGTAGTCTAAATTATGCTACCTTAACCAGGATTGATATATCATATGGTGTTAGTGTACTTAGCCAATTTATGCACAAACCAAGAGTACCTCATTTAGAGGCAGCAAAAAAAATAGTAAAGTACCTAAAGGGAACACAAAATCATGGTTTGTACTTTCCCTATTCATCAGACATTGATATTAAGGTATATTCAGATGCAGATTGGGCAGGTTGCAAGGATGACAGGAGAAGCACATCTGGTTACATATGTTTTGCAGGTGATAAACCAATTTCTTGGTCATCCAAGAAACAACCTACAGTAGCTTTATCATCTACTGAGGCAGAGTATAGAGGGCTAGCAAATGCCACTCAAGAAGCCATCTGGTTGAAGCTTTTATATTCAGAATTGGGCCTATACACAAGGCCACCAATCATCTTTGGTGATAACACAAGTTCTCTTCACCTTGTAGCTAATCCAATTTATCATGCTAGGACAAAACACATAGAGGTTCATTACCACTATGTGAGGGAGAAGTTACTTAGCAAAGATATTCAATTTTCATATGTGTCTACTAATATGCAATGTGCAGATTTGTTTACTAAAGCTCTGGATGGAAGCAAGCTATGCAGATTTAAATCCATGATTGGATTGCAGGAAGTAATTGAAGACTAGAGATGAAGACTTGAGCCAAAGTGTTTGGCTTGAGGGGGAGCTGTTGGTGTAATTCAAGCCTTAACACTTGGCTTGGATATCAACCTTGAAGACTCAACATAAAGCTTGGACCTTGGAAGCCTAGCTTGGGTTAGTTCATGAAGATATCACTTGAAGAATGAGCCATAGGAACTCATGCTTATGGGTTCTAACTTTTTACTCTTTGTAAAAGTCATTGTGACTTTGGAATATCTTGTAATCACACCTACTTGAGAAAGTCGTGGAAATTTGAATGTTGTAATGGAGAGAATATCTCCCTAAGTTTAGTGGAGAGATTTTAGGAAGCTTCAATTTGAATTTCAAATTCAAATGACCAATCAACTCTTATAAAAGCTATGAAAAAAACTCGCGGGTTAGACTCACTCATTAAGCTCATCTCTCGAGGCATTCTACTTCTGTATCTATGTGTGTGTTAGTGCTACATCTTAGCCTACACCACAATACCTCAATTAGCCATGCTTGGCATGCTAATGAGCTTGTACATTTACATTAATCAATAGATACATTCACACTTTTCAACTCTGGTTTCTCTGAGTCATCTACCTCAAGTCTGTCAACTTCAACAGGGCATATCTCAAGATCTACTGAATCAAATTGGATGATTCAAAGTGCATTGGATTCAGCTCAAAGTCTACTATACAGCTACAAAATTTCAAGGCCATTGGATCAACCATTACAGAGAAATCGCAGTCGAGGTGCTCACTGGTCTGTGACTGTAAGTTTCCTAAAAAGTCGGGGGTGTACCTTCTTTTGCTAAAGTGATTTCTCTGAGTGTGGTTTATCATTTCCTTTCATTCCACTTGCAAATGGAAGCTTACTAAGCTAATAGAATATCTCTAGAAGGAATTTTTCTAATTGTAACTACACTGGTCACACTGAGCATAACATTGAGCAGGTGTCAATACCAAAATAGCAAGTTTTTTCAGGATTTTGAAGTCACAAGTAGTCTGTCTTGATTTGATCATTACTTATAACATTTGCAAAGCACACATATGGTTTCTTGGTATCATTTGGAAGCTCAAGGAGTGTACTAAGCATATCTGGAATCAAAGGAGGGCTGGTGTGAAGCAGGTTTAGCAGCACCAACTTATTTCTTGAGTGCATCCAACCATCACTCCCAACAATAATAAGGGTCCTTTTTCCTTCTTTGAACTTTTTATTTCCTGATTGTATTTCTTGAATTCTTTCGACCTTCGTTGAAGGTCCTTTATGAGTAGAGCTTGTCGCAATAACAAGCAAATCATAAGGCAGAAGTTCACCCGTGCTTCACACAACTTCCGTGATGGATGCTTTCTCAGCAAACCCCAAAATGTGTCTCGCTATAATCAGAATGAAGAACTAACGTAGGGTCCGCAAAACTCTGTCTGGACTATAGACCTTAACCAACCATATGGAATGTCCAAGTGATCCTTCGGATCGATTAGCATGACATGACAGTGATCTTTGAGGAGCTTGGCAGAGAAAGCACCCGCTATACCTCCACCAAGCACGATCACGTGCTTAGGATCTTTAATCGTACTCATCTGGAAGGAAACGACAGAGCGATCGTCTATGGCGGAAGCGGAGGCACTATGCAATGAGTAATTGGATCAGGGATGGTAAACCACCGCATCCAGCTGCACCAAAATCATCCACAGTGCATCTAACAGCACAACCAACTGTCTCTTTCCCTGTCAGAAGTGTGCGCCATCTCTGTCTCTATATGAGTCACCTACTGAGCTCCTCACTACTCTCATCCTCTCTGTTTATTGCCTGAGCCGACAATTGATGAAGAGTCCCATCGTAGATGTTTTCAGATGTTTTTCGGTTTAAAGCTTTAATCCAAATTCTGATGGCTACGCCGTTTCATCTATTTCCCTTACTTTTAATCAGAGCTCGTCGTATATGACAGACCCTCAGCATATAGAAGATCATTGTTAGAACATATGCCATCAGTAATTAGAAGTCCAATCATCAGTGTATAGTCGCGTAGCTATCTAGATTCCGAAATCAACTTCCGCCAGTATACATCAAGATTCTTTGGCCTGTCTTGGCTATTAGCAATTGTTCATGTTGCTTCTGTAGGAAAACGCAGATAGAAGAAAGGCAGCCATCGTTATCCTCAGATTGAAAACACCTCTACAGTCTTAGCGCGCATGTCACATCCAAATTTCCTCCTGAAATTCTTAATGCATGAACATGACAGCCTTCTCGTATCAAACGGATGATGCACGATCCTCCTTCTTTTCGTGAGAATTTTATTCTCTCTCTACTAAGTGCGGCTTATTCAGCGTGCACACACCATACGATTATTGTTTATCTAAGGAAGGTGATGTTACGTGAGTATATGAAGAAGTGCTTTTCTCTATCTAGTCTCTACCCAATACTATAATAATCAGAAGTTAAGAACCTCTCTCTCTAGCACACGGAAAACAGAAACAATAGAAGTGGAGAAATTGAAATAATACCTGCAAGAAAACATTAAGGAAAACTAGAGCACATCACACATATATATACACACACAACTCATTTGTAGACCATTCCTTTGATTTTACTTTATTTCCTCATCCTCACTTTTCCCCATTAACATTCACCACACTTTAATTAACTTTTCTCACACAACCTCTCTTTTAATTACCCTCACACTCACCACTCTTTGTACACACCTTTTTTACACTTTAAATGCATATTTTTTTTCTACCACTCTTTTAACTTGCACTCACAACTACCACACTTTGAAACTATTCACTTTAACCACTTTAGTTACACACTTAACCCACACCACACTTTAAACAGCACTCACATACACCGCTCATTAATTATCCACTACAATTATTATTTTATTCTATTACCTTAATTTTCTTAATTAAATAAATCATTTAAATTAACCTTAGTTTAAGTTTTAATTAAATCAAACCTTAGGATTTAATTGCACATACATGATTAAATAATTAATTAAATCATATTTTAATTTTTATTATTGAACCAATGTTTAGATATAGATTAATTTCATTAAATATTAATTGTTTAAACCTTTAAAACATTCTAAAACCCTAGAAAACCTACTCAAACCCATCAGAAACTCATGAAAACCCTTTAAAATCCTTCTAAACCCTATCTCTAACCCATGATAAATCATCTAAACCCTTAACATTAACCCAATGGAATCATTTAAGATCCTTTGGATTAATCCTACTGACTTAACTTATATAAACTTATGAAACCCTAGGGGTATATACTCATATGTCTTATATGTATCAATTTAAAACACTTATTAAATGAGTAATTAGGGTAACCCTAATATGAACACATATTCTTCATCATTTCTTGTACCTACAAACACTTCAAAAGTAGTTAATTCAATCCAGAACAACTCATCAACTATGAAAAAGAGGTTTAGAATTCACCAATTAAGTTGCTTTTATTTCCTCTGGTTATCAACTGGAAGATGCAAATCTTCCCGACATCCACCGCCACCAAACCTGCACATCGTCCTCGATGGGCCAACTTGCAGATTAAGGGAAGCGGCATTTTCAATGATTATCCTGAAATTAAATCATAGAAAAGCATCAATTCTTTTTATAAACATCTTTTAACTTATCAAATTTTTAATCTTTTCAACATGCACATGAAGTTTATTTCAGTTACATCTGGCAATGAAAACATATTAAAGTATAAAGGTAAACTAGTAACATGTTCAGTCAACAAACATTAATTTACATTTCATCCATTTATAAACTATGTAAAGATTATAAAACAGAATTCATTTTCATTCATTCAAATGCAGGTTTCGTCATATATATGCATTCACATATGAACAATCAAGCATGCCAAAGAAATCTACTAAATCTACTTGGACAGACAGCCGCCTTGTATGCCCAATTTTAATCACTAGATGTGTTTTTTCACAACTAGTTTCTTCATATAAATATGATGTAAACTTCATATCGATAATAAATGTAAATACCTTTTTGGGGTGGAAGAAGGTATAACTTCCATGTCAATATTCTTTTTTTATTTTATCTTTTTTTTTTCTACTTTTTTGTTTTAAAGGGGAAAGGCTTAACCCCTTAATCCGAGCTAAGGATCTAGCTGCATGGACAAGAAAGATCTAAGTTTTCACAGACATGAATCATGCAACAATATGCTCCTACACATATACAACTACTTTCGTTATCTAAATGAACTACAAATCCTTCTATTTTTTAACAAATCTCACTTAATCTATAAATGTAGAAATATAAATTATGTTTATTTCCCTAATATGGTTAAATAGAGTCCTTTATAAAATAATATTTTTCATTCCAGACTTTATAAATTAGTTTATATGAATGCAAAGAAAATACATAAATCAAAATTGTATGACAAAGAAAAATACGACCTAAAATCAATTTTATCTTCAATCTGCTTCATCTTCAATCTGCTCTCTTTAAATTCATCAGAACTTTTGGCATAACATCTTCAATTGCTTTGATCAATGCATCTTCAGAACCTGTAATCACTTATAAAATAGAAGCTACAAAACAAGTAATCTTCATTATCATTTATCTTGCAAATATCAATTCATATATTCTATCAGATTCATCTTCATCATGTCACAAATTTCATCATAAGAAATTCATAGTGGTTATAATTATCATAAATAATGCATTCTTATTTTTTTTTTAAAATAGGTTTTTCAACCTATGAAACAAAGTTCATAAAATTTAGGAAAATCAAAATGTTCAAAGTTTTTAACTTGTATCTTTATAAATGAGCATCATTTTTTTTATATCAATGAAAAATTCATATCTGGATTATAAAAGTTCCTCTTACTCATCATATGGTATATCAATAAAATCATCCTCATACTATAACATTTTTTTCATGTTCTTCATATTTATCATGATCATATTTATTTCATATATATTTCTTTCTTTTAAAAGTATATCATCATAATTGTTGTAAACAAAGATCATGTTGTGAAAAATATTCATCATAATAATATTCTTCATAATTGTTCTTCATAATAGATTTCTTCTTATTTGTGAAAGAAAAAAAATCATAAATTTATCATAAGTTTAGGAAATGACAAGCATATTGATCAAAATCATTCGCAAGCATAATTACAAACATGTTTTTGTTTAATTCGAAACAAACTTTGTGTTTTCATATTTTAGAATTCTTTTGATTAAACAAACCGTAATGTAAACTTAATCATAAGTTTGTAATTAGCTTTTCAAACATTAAACTAAACAATTTAGGTATATGTTTCTCAATTTTTAGGAAAACAGCATATATGCAACAAGCAAAAATCAAAATTTGAAATGTTTTAACTTCAATAAACAATTCCATCACAATAAAACTATTCACTTAAATTCTTCTCCTTTTTCTTACCTTTAGATGAGTTTTTGATATTATTTTCAATCTTCCATATGGCTTCTTGTACCCATTTTCCCATATTCTTGTCATGTTCTGATTGAAGTTGAAGATTTTTGTCTTCAGATGTTTGTACTATTCTTTCATCATTTTTATTTTGATCACATTTATTGTCAATTTCTATGACTTTAGGTTCTGTTTTAACCGCCTGTATATCTATATTTCCATCAATTGATTGTTCATTTTCATCATCTTTTATCTTTACATCTTCTTCTTTCTTAAACTTTTTCAATGTATCTTGATCCTTAGATTTAATTTGAAGATCAATGTTATTCATAGATTTAGGTTTAATAAGGTTTTGGTCATTGTCCAAACATTCACATTTAGGCACAATCTTGGTGTTCATAGAATGTAATTGACATACATTGCTTTTCTCCTTATGACTCTTAGGTTTCCATTGTTTTTGAAGTTTGGTTTTAGGACTAAATTTTTCTTGGTCAAAATAGTCTATCATTCCTCCTCTACCTAAGTTTAATCTCAATGGTAGATGCGTTTGATAATCACATATTTTCTGTTCACTTTCTAATACCAATTGTTGGCTACATGCTTTCTCATAAGCCAGACAATTCCTATAAGTATGACCTAGTTGGTCACACCAGAAGCATCTTACAGTTCTCTTCGGTCTTTGATATAAAGCCTTAGGATCAACTTTTCTATGATCGGGTAAAGGATTTTGGTCAATAGAATACATAGATCTACTTTGAACTCGTACTTGATATCTATCTTTGCATTCACATGTAGCACTTTCGTGTATTTGATTGTTTAACCTTTCAATGTTCTCTTTTAAACTTGCAATTTCATGACCAATTGTTTTGAATGATGAAATTTCTTTTACATGATTTGCTATTGTTTCCATATTTTCATTCAAATTTGAGAGTTCATAATGAAGAATTCCTTCTAAATTCCTAAACTCGTGATCAAATTGAGTATCTATTGACTTAAGATTTGCATTAAAATCAGATACTACTGTAGTTAAGATTGAAAGAAACGAGTTTAAGGACTCAAACTTGGAGTTAAGCTTTAAATCTATAGATGAAATTAGTGGTGCTTCCATATCATGCAGAAGATTCTCTACATTAGATGTCATTTTCATTTAATTATGGGCAAGGAAAAAGAATCCAAATATAAATACCTGGAATCTGAATCGAAGAAGAGGCTTTAAAGAGTGACTTGTGTATAAGTTTATACAATTTTTAATAGAATCAAAATCTAATACATCAGTTGCTAATGGATGATTGTGCAAACGTTCTTGCTTCTAATGTCGATGAAAAGGGGTGGCGAGATGAGGATAGCTACTTGCCACTCTTCGTGGAGGCGCTCAGTTCCCTAGGGAACAGCCCTCAACACCTAGCAGAGTGCAAGGAGTCAAAGACAAAGCCACTGCTCCCATGGATGAAGAAGCTTCTGCAATCCAACCTGTCGATATCATGTATGCACATGCATGAAAAATTTAAATTTTATACCTGAGCTGCAAGGCCGTTTGTTCACGTCAGGTTCACCAATGTCGGGTCGTGAGAGATGCTCGGATGGTGGATCAAGTCATCCGCCTAAATCGTTCGGCACACGCGGGGTGTCTGTTAGCAAACTCAGGCTTATGAAAATAAGGGTTCTAATGACAAAACAATATAAATTACCTAATTCTATGACTGAAACTAAAGTTTTCTTACCAAAAGTAAATAGTTTTAACTAGCTATGGACCGTAAGGACGGGCAGCCCTGTATCTTTCTATAGCTTCTATTTGATAAGGTGAAACTAAGTTCTCACGGGTAATTTGATCTTTAATCATGTCATTTTCTTCAGTTTCAATTTGATCTGAGCTCGGTTTTCGAACTAATTGAGGTGGGAATAAGTCTTCGTTTTCCTCCGGTTCTGGCAAAACTATAGTAAATAACGGTAACAGTCGAGAAACAAGACGATCGTATTCTAATGGGCGTAAAGACTTGTTCACTATTTTATCTTTAATAATTTCAGGTTCTATAATTTCGTTATTATATGAATTCTCAATTGGAGATGGTAGCAATGTTCCTATAATTAAGTGATCTAATTTGTGCTTAATATCAGAATCATTTTTAGAACTACTGGTAGGTCCTATTCCTTTCGACATACGAATGAAAAATTAAGATCTCAATAAAGTTGCAGAAAAACAATATGAAGAATGTCAATATCAAACTATTTCAGTCTATACAAAGGCATATATTCAGTGCTCCTATAATCTTCTAATCCTATACAACTTAGTAAGTTTGAAATCGTGAAATCTTGTATGCTTGTTTCTTTATCAACACTCCTTGACACTTCGCAATGGTTTTAATTGGAAAATAAGATTTAAATGAATCTTCAATCTTGATGCTTCTCTTTACTTCACTTCAATAGCTTGAATTCATCAATGTTTTTGCAAGAAAACATTCGGTTCACTGCACTTCATTTGCTCTTCAATTTCTCATTAATCTTCAATGCTTCTCGACACTGCAAGAAAACATTCGGTTCACTGCACTTCATTTGCTCTTCAATTGCTCATTAATCTTCAATGCTTCTCGACACTGCAAGAAAACATTCGGTTCACTGCACTTCATTTGCTCTTCAATTGCTCATTAATCTTCAATGCTTCTCGACACTGCAAGAAAACATTCAGTCATTAGTAAATTTACAAAATCAATAAGAACATAAACTTACATTATCATACACATGCATATACTCATGCAAATGATTTAATTCTCATAAACACACACATGCATTATCACATAAACTCATTCATTTAATGTTTGCTTAACTAATCTTACTCACATTCCTACTTGTACTTGTATTTCATCAAACATATGCTATTATGCTCTCACACATATTAGTTCTCATGAATGTGCAAATACTCATTTCTGCTAATACTTAGATGCATTTATGCATATGCATACAATAATTCAATTACTTACCTATGCATTAAATCATATGCTAGCACTCACACATATGCACATGCTAACACTACCTCACTCATAAACATGCATTCATGCACACTCATGCTCATGCACACATCACTCTCATGTATGCTCTTATGCACACATACACTCTTACTCACAGTCATACATACATGCATTATGAATATTCTATGCATATAATTAACCTTTGGAATTGATTAATTTAATTGTATCGTATAAGAAAACCAAACAAAACAAAATAGTAGAATACCAAAAATAGTCAATAGTAGAATCTCTCTCTCTTTCCCGTTCTCTCTCTTTCTCTCTCTCTCTCTCTCTCTCTCTCTTACTACCATTCTCTCTCTTTATCTGTTCAAAAACACATAATATTTTCTCTTTGTGCATGCGCTCCGCAAACCAGTCCTCTAATAGCATGCCTTTCAGCCAATCAAAGCCCTTCCTTGAGGCCTTTTCCCCCAAGAAATTGATCAATCTTGCACCACTATGAACAATCACAACTTCTTTGTCAGGAAAGTCTACAACTATCTCTCCAGCAAGCTCAACACCAATTGGAACCCCTCCAATAATAAGGGTCCTTTTTCCTTCTTTGAACTTTTTATTTCCTGATTGTAGTTCTTGAATTCTTTCGACCTTCGTTGAAGGTCCTTTATGAGTAGAGTCTGTCGCAATAACAAGCAAATCATAAGGCAGAAGTTCACCCGTGCTTCACACAACTTCCGTGATGGATGCTTTCTCAGCAAACCCCAAAATGTGTCTCGCTATAATCAGAATGAAGAACTAACGTACGGTCCGCAAAACTCTGTCTGGACTATAGACCTTAACCAACCATATGGAATGTCCAAGTGATCCTTCGGATCGATTAGCATGACATGACAGTGATCTTCGAGGAGCTTGGCAGAGAAAGCACCCGCTATACCTCCACCAAGCACGATCACGTGCTTAGGATCTTTAATCGCACTCATCTGGAAGGAAACGACAGAGCGATCGTCTATGGCGGAAGCGGAGGCACTATGCAATGAGTAATTGGATCAGGGATGGTAAACCACCGCATCCAGCTGCACCAAAATCATCCACAGTGCATCTAACAGCACAACCGACTGTCTCTTTCCCTATCAGAAGTGTGCGCCATCTCTCTCTCTATATGAGTCACCTACTGAGCTCCTCACTACTCTCATCCTCTCTGTTTATTGCCTGAGCCGACAATTGATGAAGAGTCCCATCGTAGATGTTTTCAGATGTTTTCCCGTTTAAAGCTTTAATCCAGATTCTGATGGCTGCGCCGTTTCATCTATTTCCCTTACTTTTAATCAGAGCTCGTCGTATATGACAGACCCTCAGCATATAGAAGATCATTGTTAGAACATATGCCATCAGCAATTAGAAGTCCAATCATCAGTGTATAGTCGCGTAGCTATCTAGATTCCGAGATCAACTTCTGCCAGTATACATCAAGATTCTTTGGCCTGTCTTGGCTATTAGCAATTGTTCATGTTGCTTCTGTAGGAAAACGCAGATAGAAGAAAGGCAGCCATCGTTATCCTCAGAATGAAAACACCTCTACAGTCTTAGCGTGCATGTCACATCCAAATTTCCTCTTGAAATTCTTAATGCATGAAGATGACAGCCTTCTCGTATCAAACGGATGATGCACGATCCTCCTTCTTTTCGTGAGATTTTTATTCTCTCTCTACTAAGTGCGGCTTATTTAGCCTGCACACACCATACAATTTTTGTTTATCTAAGGAAGGTGATGTTACGTGAGTATATGAAGAAGTGCTTTTCTCTATCTAGTGTCTACCCAATACTATAATAATCAGAAGTTAAGAACCTCTCTCTCTAGCACACGGAAAACAGAAACAATAGAAGTGGAGAAATTGAAATAATACCTGCAAGAAAACATTAAGGAAAACTAGAGCACATCACACATATATATACACACACAAATCATTTGTAGACCATTCCTTTGACTTTACTTTATTTCCTCATCCTCACTTTTCTGATGGGGGAAGTATCTCAACCCCTAAGCAACGACGAAGCGCGAATGACCTCCACAGGTATCCTTCTTTGACCTCTGCACACCAAAAATGCTCTTACTCAGAGCTTATGCAGAGAACTCCAGTGAGCTTTTGTAGACCTATAGTAGACACCAAGGGCTTTCCAACAAAACAAATTTCACTTGAAATGGATGCTTACACAAAGAGAAACAATGTCTACAACATGAGCTAGTTGAATGCTCACAACTGCTAGTCAAGCAGAGACCTCACTTCACTCCAGCAAACTTTTCTCAGAGATTATACAGAGAATGAATCTCAAACTTGAGTCAACTTTAGAGCACTCTAGTAGCTACCCAATGACACCAAAATCATAGCAAATAGATACATAGAGAAGGAGAACCAGCCCTTACAACAGAGAGCAAAATATTTCCAACAGAGCCTACACAAAGAGAGAGATATCAATCACACAACTTCACTAAAATGAATGTTGCTCCTAGCTTACTCAGAGAATGCTCCAGAGAATTGGTAAGCGTAAAATAGACTCTTATAGCTATCCAATGAGACAAGAATTACATCAAATGGACACCATATAAGGGAGAACCAATGCTAACAACTCAGGGGTAGAGAGTTGCAACACTGCCTGCGCACACACATAGATATGCCTACTAAAAGAAAACAAACAAGCAAGCAAGGGGGTTGCTTAAGCAAGGGGCTTGCTTATCATAACTCCAGCACTTAGTGCTCACTTTACATGAGCTAAAACTCCAAGAAGATGGCCCAAAAGAAGTCGGGATACATGCTCCTTTTATAGTGAGAGGTGTGCCCCTAAAATCTAGGAACTACCTTTCCAAATCAGCCTCCTAACTTGGAGGAATTAGTTGAGATGACTTGGGGAGTGGTTGAGTGACTTTTCTTGATGGAATCTCGTGGCTTTTGGCTTCCTTTGATTGCTCCACATGTCCATAAAAGATTCCCCATGAAGTTTTAGCTTGAAGCTTGACTTTTTAACACTCCCCCTCAAGCTTCAATTCTTCATCCTCATCCAAGCTCCTTCATGTTGATGCATTGCTTGAATTTTGAAATCTTCATCCCATCCAAAGCCTTTGTAAACATGTCCGCAACTTGGTCCTTGGTACCAATATGATGTACTGAAACTTCCTTGGATATCACCTTTTTCCTTATGAAGTGATAGTGCACTTCAATATGCTTGGTTCTAGCATGATAGACAGGGTTCGATGCTAGATGAATGCTACTCATGTTGTCACAAAAAATTGGATATGTATCAACCTGCAAATTAAGCTCCATAAATAACTTCTTAATCCACATTAGCTCACATGTGACTTGAGCCAAAGCTCTATACTCAGCCTCGGTGGAAGATAATGCCACCGTGGGTTGCTTCTTTGAAATCCATGAGATGATCTTGCTACCTAGCATGACTAGGTAACCACTTGTACTCCTTCTATCTTCCTTCGAACCGGCCCAATCGGCATCGGAATAAGCTTTGACTTGCATATCATCATCAAATGAGTAGAACAATCCTTCATTTATAGTGGCTTTGAGATATCGCAACATTCTTCTTGCAGCTTGCAAGTGTGTAGTCCTTGGACTATGCATAAATTGTGATAACACTCCAACTCCATATGCTATGTCGGGCCTGGTTATTGTGGCATAATTGAAAGAGCCTACAATAGATCGATACAAAGTTACATCCTCTAATGGCTCTCCATCAATGGAGCTTAGCTTTACATTAACTTCCATGGGATTTGAAATAGGCTTGCAATGTAGCATCCCAAACCTCTCAAGTAGGTCTAGAATATACTTCCTTTGTATGAGCATAATACCTTCTTCTTTGTATACAACTTCAATGCCAAGAAAATACCTAAGATCTCCAAGATCAGAGATCCTAAACTCCTTTCCAAGATTTGCCTTGATCTCCTCAATGCCCTTTGTATCATTACCTGTAATGATAAGATCATCTACATACACACACATGTAGACCACAAGTTCTCCTCTTTGTTTGATGAAGAGAGATGGATCCGCCTTGCATTGATTGTAACCACATTTGATCAAATAGTCCACGAATCTTTGGTTCCAAGCCCTTGGAGCTTGCTTTAGGCCATAAAGTGCCTTCTTCAACCTACAAACATGATGTGGAAACTCTTTATGAACAAAACCTAGTGGTTGCTCCATGTATACCTCTTCTTCCAAGTCTCCATTGAGAAAGGCATTCTTGATATCCAATTGGAAGAGCTTCCATCCTTTGCTAGCAGCCATTGCAATGAGTGTCCTAATGGTGCTCATCTTTGCCACGGGGCTGAATGTCTCTTCAAAGTCCACTCCATAGGTTTGTGCAAAACCCTTGGCCACCAATCTTGCTTTGAACCTAGAAATAGATCCATCTGAATTCCTCTTTACTTTATACACCCACTTATTACCTATTACCTTCATGTTCTCCTTCTTGGGCACTAGAGTCCATGTTTGATTTTCCTCAAGTGCGTCGATCTCTTCTTGCATTGCCTCTTTCCATTCGGTGTACCTGCTTGCATCTTCATAGCAATCGGGCTCATGATCTTCTACTACTTTGTTCATATATGCATAATGTGTTGCCATGTATGAATCATAAGTAAACCTTTGAGTTGGATACTTAGCTCTAGAAGACTTCCTTTCTTCACCTTTTGGAGGAATAAACCTCCTTTGCCTTGGGAACTTGATCTCTTTCTTTGACGTGGCTTCTTTCTCCATCATGTGTCCTTCATCATCTTCAACTTCATTACCTTCTTCATCCAACTCCACCAATGTTGCTTTGCCTTTGTTGATTGATTGTGCTTCATAGCTTGATGAAGATCTCCCCCTCCATGGTGAGTTCATGCTTGAACTATCTTCATTGATGGAACACCTTGGGCCGCTTAGCTCTAGGTCGATTTGTTCTTCATCATGTCCATGCTTTTCTTCTTCATAGTCCTGCATACAATCATACTTCTTATACCAAGGGAGTAGCTCATCAAATGCTACATCCCTTGATATCCTCAAGTCCTTTGTGTTTGGGTTGAAGCACCTGTAACCTTTATGATCATTTGAATATCCTAGAAACACACACTTTTCTGCCTTTGGTTGTAGCTTGTGCCTCAATTCACTTGGCACATGTACATAACAAGTACATCCAAATATCTTCAAGTGGGAAAGATCAGGTTTCTTACCATAATAGGCTTGATATGGTGTCAAGCCATGGATCCCTGAGGTAGGAGCCCTATTCATTAGATACACGGCGGTTTGCTGCATCACTCCAAAACATGTTAGGTACATTCATCTCATTAAGCATTGCTCTAGCGATCTCGGCAATGTATCTATTCTTTCTCTCTGCTACTCCATTTTGTTGGGGTGTGTACCTGCATGTTACTTGCCTCTTGATGCCTTGATCCATTAAAAAATCAGAAAACTCATTTGAGAAATATTCTCCCCCTCCATCGGACCTTAGCTTCTTGATATATGTACCTGTTTCCTTCTCTACCATTGCCTTGAATGCTTTGAAACATGTAAACACATCTGATTTGTTTTTGATGAAATAAACCCAAACCATCCTTGTGCAATCATCTATAAAAGTGACAAAGTACTTGTTACCTCCAATGGATTGCTCTTTCGTTGGCCCCCACACATCTGTATGTATCAACTCCAATGGATGTTGACTTATGTAGCCACTCTTCTTGAATGGAAGTCTCGCTTGCTTCCCTAGTTGACAAGATTCACATAAATGCTTCATACCTTGTCCTTGGAAGTTGGGAAGACCTTCAACCAGCCTCTTGAATTGCATTTCCTTCATTCTTTGTATGTTGATGTGACCTATCCTCTTGTGCCACAAGTCCAACTCTGAAATCCTCTTGTTTCCATATGTGAAGTAGACATGTTGAGTAGAATGAGAATTTACCTCCAAAGTGAAGAGTCTCCCTTGCTTCTTTCCTCTTGCTATGACCTTGTAACCTTGCTTAGGGTTCTCCACAAAGCATCCACCTTTGTTGAACCTTACTTGATAGCCTCTTTCAACCATTTGCCCAACGGACACCAAGTTCTTTGTGATGGTAGGTACATGCAAGAAATCCTTGAGACATCTTCCTTCCTCCTTGTCATCCAAAGCTACATCTCCAACATGGGAGATCTCATGGGCTGTATCATCACCTGTTTCTACATGTCCTCTACCTTTGGGAACATGTAGATTAGTAAACCAAGAAGCATTGCAACTCATATGGTTGCTACATCCACTATCAATATACCAAGTGTTATCTACTTTGCTTGAATTCCCATTCATGTGCATCATCAAGAGATTGTCATTTTCTGAACTTGTAGAAGCATAATTACCTTGGCCTTTGTATGAAGAACCTTGATTATAGTTCCTTTGGTTTCTTCCTTGGTAGCAATCTCTAGCATAGTGGCCAAACTTGCCACATATGTAACATCCTTCGCCATCTTGATTCCTGTTTTGTTGATGTCGTCCTCCTCTTCCTCTTGATCTTCCTCTCCCTCTTTGTGATGAGGTGCCTTGGTCATGTCCTTGATTTCTTGAGTGGCCTTGCCTTCCTCCAAACCTTCCTTTGCCCCTTCCTTGTCCTTGTCTTCCTTTGCCCCTTTGATTACCTGCATAGAAAACTTGTGCATCTTTGCTTTTAGTTGAACTTCCACCTATGTTCATTTCTTCGGTGACCATGAGAGCAACCAATTGCTCAAAATCGGGAAGATTATCCCTTACATAAACTGAAGTGGTAAAGGGTTTCCACTTCTCATCATCTCTCAAACCATTGAGAGTATAAGCCACAAGATCGTCATCGTCTACGTGGCTTCCAATGGATCCCAATGCATCTGATAACTCCTTGACCTTAAGTATGTAGTCATTTATGCTACTCCCTGAGCTCTTCCTAAGGTTGTTGAGCTCATTCTTGAGTTGGATCTTCCTTGCTTTGGTGCTTGTTGAATAAAGCCTTTCAAGTGTCTCCCATACCTTCATGCTTGAATCTAGGTCTTGGATATGGCCGATCATGCTATTGCTAATGTGTTGGGAAAGAATAAAGATAACCCTCTTGTCTCTTTCATTCCATTCCCTAAAGGCCCTTCTCTGGTCATTGGTTGGATTCTCATCCAACCTAGGTCTTGGTTCACTTCCACTAATCAACCCCCAAAGGCCCTTGCCCATAAGATAGTTGGAGACCCTAAATCTCCATGGTTGATAGTTACCTTTGTCTAGCTTTTCAATTTGAGTGTTGAAGTCTCCCATATCTAGTCTTTGATACTTGACCTAGCCCTTGGCTAATGCTCCAATGTGTGTAAAATGAAAATGAGGCTCTGAGGTTACCTCAATCCAAAGCTTTCCTTAGATGGACACCTTGTGCTCTTGCAAATTTGAGTAGAATAGCTCCCCCTTGATGTGAGCTACCTCCAAGAAGCTTTTGTTGATGCAAATCTTCAACCACCAACTCCAAGAGGTCTTCTTGCTTGTATGTGATGCCTCCAAGATTCCCAAATGCTCTGATACCACTGATGGGGGAAGTATCTCAACCCCTAAGCAACGACGAAGCGCGAATGACCTCCACAGGTATCCTTCTTTGACCTCTGCACACCAAAAATGCTCTTACTCAGAGCTTATGCAGAGAACTCCAGTGGGCTTTTGTGGACCTATATTAGACACCAAGGGCTTTCCAACAAAACAAATTTCACTTGAAATGGATGCTTACACAAAGAGAAACAATGTCTACAACATGAGACTAGTTGAATGCTCACAACTGCTAGTCAAGCAGAGACCACTCCAGCAAACGTTTCTCAGAGATTATACAGAGAATGAATCTCAAACTTGAGTCAACTTTAGAGCACTCTAATAGCTACCCAATGACACCAAAAGCATAGCAAATGGGTACATAGAGAAGGAGAACCAGCCCTTACAACAGAGAGCAAAATATTTCCAACAGAGCCTACACAAAGAGAGAGATATCAATCACATAACTTCACTAAAATGAATGTTGCTCCCAGCTTACTCAGAGAATGCTCTAGAGAATTGGTTAGCATAAAATAGACTCTTATAGCTATCCAATGAGACAAGAATTACATCAAATGGACACCATATGAGGGAGAACCAATGCTAACAACTCAGGGGTAGAGAGTTGCAACACTGCCTGCGCACACACATAGATATGCCTACTAAAAGAAAACAAACAAGCAAGCAAGGGGGTTGCTTAAGCAAGGGGCTTGCTTATCACAACTCCAGCACTTAGTGCTCACTTTACATGAGCTAAAACTCCAAGAAGATGGCCCAAAAGAAGTCGGGATACATGCTCCTTTTATAGTGAGAGGTGTGCCCCTAAAATCTAGGAACTACCTTTCCAAATCAGCCTCCTAACTTGGAGGAATTAGTTGAGATGACTTGGGGAGTGGTTGAGTGACTTTTCTTGATGGAATCTCGTGGCTTTTGGCTTCCTTTGATTGCTCCACATGTCCATAAAAGATTCCCCACGAATTTTTAGCTTGAAGCTTGACTTTTAACATTTTCCCCATTAACATTCACCACACTTTAATTAACTTTTCTCACAGAACCTCTCTTTTAATTACCCTCACACTCACCACTCTTTGTACACACCTTTTTTACACTTTAAATGCATATTTTTTTTCTACCACTCTTTTAACTTGCACTCACAACTACCACACTTTGAAACTATTCACTTTAACCACTTTAGTTACACACTTAACCCACACCACACTTTAAACAGCACTCACATACACCGCTCATTAATTATCCACTACAATTATTATTTTATTCTATTACCTTAATTTTCTTAATTAAATAAATCATTTAAATTAACCTTAGTTTAAGTTTTAATTAAATCAAACCTTAGGATTTAATTGCACATACATGATTAAATAATTAATTAATTCATATTTTAATTTTTATTATTGAACCAATGTTTAGATATAGATTAATTTCATTAAATATTAATTGTTTAAACCTTTAAAACATTCTAAAACCCTAGAAAACCTACTTAAACCCATCAGAAACTCATGAAAACCCTTTAAAACCCTTCTAAACCCTATCTCTAACCCATGATAAATCATCTAAACCCTTAACATTAACCCAATGGAATCATTTAAGATCCTTTGGATTAATCCTACTGACTTAACTTATATAAACTTATGAAACCCTAGGGGTATATACTCATATGTCTTATATGTATCAATTTAAAACACTTATTAAATGAGTAATTAGGGTAACCCTAATATGAACACATATTCTTCATCATTTCTTGTACCTGCAAACACTTCAAAAGTAGTAAATTCAATCCAGAACAACTGATCAATAGTGAAAAAGAGGTTTAGAATTCACCAATTAAGTTGCTTTTATTTCCTCTGGTTATCAACTGGAAGATGCAAATCTTCCCGACACCGTGAATGAGTGAGTTGGCAAGAAACAAATGTGCCATCACTCTCGGTAGATAAATCTAATAAAGCTCAATGAAGTATCCCTGACATATATCGGTATGACCACTATACATGTTAGAGAAATGAAAAACTGGTACGTGTCATCCTGGATCATCACATGTTGAGTTTGATATCTCAACACTCCCCCTCAACTAAATGCCATATCCTGTAATCTAAGCATCTCTCAAAACGTCTTTAACTTCTCTGCTCCAAGTGCTTTGGTGAAAATATCAGCAACCTGCTCATCTGTTCTCACATAAACAAGATCAATATCACCTGCTAATACCTTCTCTCTGATGAAGTGATAATGTACCTTGATATGCTTTGTTCTAGCATGGAAAACAGGGTTCCATGCTAACTGTATGCTGTTAAGATTATCACAATAGATAGTGATAGGCTTTTGCACTTCCACACCTAAATCTGCAAGTAACATCTCCAGCCATGATACCTCACATGCTGCCATTGCAGCACCTCTATACTCAGCCTCTGTACTCGACAAAGCAACAATGGGTTGCTTCTTGCTGCTCCATGTAATAGCTGCACCTCCAAGTGAGAAAAGAAAGCCACTAGTAGATCTTCTATCTGGAGTACTACCAACCCAATCTGCATCGGTGTATCCATGAACCTGCAACTCCACACCAGCTTCATAAAACAATGCATAATCCAAAGTAGCACTCACATAACGTAGAGTGCGCCTCAGAGCATCCAAATGTGGCTTCTTGGGAACGTGCATAAACTGACTTTCAATTCCAACAGTATAACTTAGATCAGGCCTTGTAATTGTGAGATATATAAGACTTCCCACAATTTTCCTGTACATAGTAGCACTTTCCAATGCTTCACCTGATGTAGTATCCAATTTCAAATTCTGATCTAATGGCATAGAAATTGGCTTACAATCAGCCATACCATACTTTTGCAGCATATTCAAGGCATATTGCCTTTGCGACATCCATATACCTGTTTCTGTATATATAAACTCAATGCCCAAGAAATAACGCAACACACCAAGATCTTTCATGTCGAATTCCTGCATAAGAAGTTTCTTTACCTCTTTGATGCTTTCTTCATTATCACCACCTACAATCAGTTCATCAACGTAAATAGCCACGATAGTGATGCCATCATCAGCCTTCCTTGCATATAGTGAGTGATCTGCATCACACATAGAGAACCCAATGTTGGGTAAGTAATCAGCAATCCTTGCATGCCATGCACGAGGGGCTTGCTTCAGCCCATCCAAAGCCTTTTGCAGTCTCCAAACATTCTAGGTGCTTTGAATCTTCATATCCTTGTGGCTGGTCCATATATACTTCTTCCTGTAACTCGCCATGTAGGAAAGCGTTCTTCACATCCATCTGATGCAAAGTCCATCCTTTTGTTGTAGCTAATGCAACAAGTGTTCTGACAGTAGACATTTTAGCTACAGGGCTGAATGTTTCCTCATAATCAATGCCATATGTCTGTGCATAACCTTTAGCTACCAATCGTGCTTTATACCTGCTTATGCTACCATCAGCATTATGCTTTACCTTGTAAACCCATTTGTAGCCTATGGATTTCTTTCCTTGTGGCAATGGAACCAGGTTCCATGTATCATTTCCATAAAGTGCAGCCATCTCCTCATCCATAGCTTTCTCCCAATCTGCATTACCAATTGCATCTTCAAAACAAGAAGGTTCAGCATCTTGTATTACCTTTGTCATGTAGGCACAATGGCGAGCCATGTAACTATCATATGTCAATCGTTGCACTGAATTACGCATCCTCCCAGATCTTCTTGGTCTTGGGTCACTTCTTCTTGTATCATCTGCATGTGCCCTTCTTACTCCTGGAGTCTTCACAGAGGGCAATCCAAGTTCCTCATCAATGCTCTATTCTGAACCACTTGAATCTCCATCAACATCTTCAAAACCTGCACATGTTTTACTATCAGCAGAAAGCTTTTCTTTACCTTTCTTGATGTATTTGATGAATTTGCTGGACTGAAATTTCCACGCAATCTTCCACTCCATGGATTTGAGTTGGAACTATTGCTCGGTGATGCATCCGGTCCACTCAAAACTTGAGATTTTGCACTAGATTTTTCAGCATTTTCTTTGTCATTTGGTTCAGGATTCAATCCTTCTTTGGCATCTGTATAGAAGCTTGACATTTCATCAAATACCACATCTCTGCTCACCTTCACCTGTCGTGTGAGTGGGTTATAACATTTGTACCCCTTTTGCTCAAGGGAATATCCAATGAAGACACATTTTTTTGCTTTTGGATCAAGCTTCGTCCTCAACTCATCTGGAACATGTACATATGCAATACAGCCAAAAACTTTCAGATGTGATAAGTTTGGATTTTTACTTGTAAACTTCTCTTTAGGTATAACTTGATGTACAACAGTAGTGGGAGTTCTGTTCATGATGTATACAGTAGTATGCACAGCTTCTGCCCAATAACAATGAGGCATATTCTTCTCAGGCATCAAGGCTCTTGCTATTTCTGCAATATGTCTATTTTTGCGTTCAGCAACACCATTCTGTTGTGGTGTGTACCTGCATGAAAACTGACGCCGAGTTCCATGATTTTTTAGAAAACTGCTGAACTCATTTGACATGTATTCTTCTCCTCCATCAGATCTTAATGTTTGAATGTACTTCCCTGTCTGCTTTTCCACCATAGCTTTAAAATTTTGGAAGTGAGTGAACACCTCGCTCTTCTCTTTCATGAAATATACCCATACTTTGCGTGTATGATCATCAATGAAGGTAACATAAAATCTGCAACCGCCCATAGATGTGGTCTTTGCTGGACCCCAAACATTTGTATGTACTACTTCTAGTACATTCTCACTAACATGCTTGTCATGTGGAAATGATTGCTCTTGACGCTTTACCAAATTGACATGCTGCACATACCTTTTGCATTTCTGCAACTTTGAAATTTTGTAGTCCATGGACAATCTCCTTTGACTGCATCATTTTCAGCCTTTGCAAGTTTGCATGTCCAATCCGTTTGTGCCATATCCTTATATCTGCAATAACTCCTGCACCTTTTGCAAACATGGCTGCATTCATTTCAGGAATCTTCACATTTAAGGTGAACATCCTACCCACTTTGTTTCCTTTGGCAACCAATCGTCCATCCTGCTTGTACTCTTCTACATATAATCCATCAGCATTGAACCTGACTTGTATTCCCACGTCAACCATTTGTCCAACAGAAACTAGATTCTTTGTTATATTTGGAACATGCAACACATCAGCAAGTTGTTTTACCTTCCCGTCCTCCATAGACAATGCTATGTTTCCTGTATGCTCAATAGGATGCGATGTATCATCACCTGTTTCAACATATCCAGGAACTGGCATTTTCTGCAAACTACTAAACCATTCGCATGACTGGTCATGTGATTTGAAGCACCTGAATCAACATATGAGACATTATCATTCGATTTTGAAACACCAGCAGACATCGTATTCATCATGTGATGTTGAACCATAAATAGCTTCTCAGAATCATCTGCATTTGTGGATGCATAGTTGTTTTGCTGCCTTCTGTTATTTTGATTCTTTAACCTGCAATCACGTTCAAAGTGTCCAAGTTTACCACAATTCCAGCATCCTTTACTATCATTACCTGAATCATTTCTTTGGAAATTTCTACGACCTCTTTGGCTCCCCCTGCCTCGAAACTGTCCTCTCCCTCCTGCATGATTCTCTTATTGACTTGACCCTGGTCTTGGTTACTGTTTCCTCTTCCACTTCCAAAACCTCTACCTCTGCCTCTTCCTCTGCCAGAGTAGAATACCTGCTCAGAACTGGGCTTTCCTTGGGAGTTTGAGTTCTCACCAAGATTCTTTTCTTCAATAATCAGCATAGATGCCAGATCAGCAAAATTCGGAATATTTTCCTGGTCTGTATGGAAGTTCTGAACTGCTTATATGCACCTCCTAAACCATGAAGGCACACTTCCACCTTATCATCATCATCTACATTCACGCCAATAGATGCAAGTGACTCACATATGCCTTTGATTTTAAGAGTGTAGTCACTTACCGACATGCTCTTCTTTTCTAATGTATGCAGCTTGTTCTTGAGTTGCAATTTCCGTGCCTTTTTATTAGTCTCATACAAAGTGACCAAGCAGTTCCAAGCCTCTTTTGGAGTCTTGGCATCCTGTATGTGTCCAATCATGCTATCCTGTATGCTAACAGAGAGCCAATACATTACCTTTCGTGCTCCTTGATTCCATTCCTCATATGCTCTTAACTGATCTGCAGTCCGATTCCTTTCTGGTAACTGCACAACATTTTCAATCTCTCCTTCGATGTACTTCCAGTAGCGTTTTCCCATCAAGAAATTCGTCATTATGAATCTCCAAGCATGGAAGTTGTTCTTGTCCAGCTTATCGCTCATAAGTTGACTCATTCCATCTGCATTTGCCATTTCTGCAACAATTCACAACACTGCAAAACACTACAAGCAGCACATCTGCTTGAACACTGTCGCACTATGACGTGACAGTTCGATCTCAGAAAAACACAGTTTTCGTGTATCAACAGGACACGGAATCGCTTGAAATTCTGGATATGAATATATGAGTGTCGTCCAACACAATGCAAGTTACAGTTTTTGAAACTAACCTAGTTTTTCTGTGGGCCCCACCTTGCGGGCTTGAAACAGAGGTTGAGATGGCTCTGAAACTTCGATCTGACAGAAATGAGTGACCCTAAAGCGATAAATCCCGAAAATATTTTGAGGTCTTCTAGCTTCACGGCGATTTTCGTAGCAAACGGAGGCCGTTTGTGAAATCATGTTTTCTCCACGCCTTGCCGCATAGTCTTCACAGTCGCGTTCTCCTTGAGCTCTCTACAACCACGTTGGCTCTGATACCATGTCACGAGGAAGGAGATAAGGAAGAGAGCTCACACACACACTCTCACTCTCACGGAGAAGCACACACACAGATTGAGGCAAGGAAGAATGATCTTCTTCTTCTTCTTCTTCTATTACATAAAGGAATGTACAAGAATGACCTAAAAACAAGAATACAACAAGTGCAATATATAAAGATCAGTACATAAGGGAAAACCTAATATCCGTGAATGAGTGAGCTGGCAAGAAACAAATGTGCCATCACTCTGGGTAGATAAATCTAATAAAGCTCAATGAAGTATCCCTGACATATATCGGTATGACCTCTATACATGTCAGAGAAATGAAAAACTGGTACATGTCATCCTGGATCATCACATGTTGAGTTTGATATCTCAATAGTGGTCAACTCTACATATGGATGCAAACACTTATGTATGGAGTTGTGAGGTTTGCCAAAGAGCCAAATACCCTATTAGGAGAGATGATATGCCTATAAGACCCATGGTTTGTGTGAAAGCCTTTTCCAAATGGGATATCGATTTCATAGGACCTATTAATCCACCAGCCAAAGGATCACATGCTGATTACATAATAGTGGGAATGGATTATCTAACTAAATGGGTAGAAGCAAAAGCAACAAGAAAAAATGATGCTCAAACCATGGGAAAGTTCCTCTTTGAAAACATCTTTACTCGCTTTGGACTACCTATAGAGATAGTAAGTGATAGAGGAACGCACTTCATTAACAAGGTAATAGAGTCCTTGATGAATGAATTCCTAGTGATTCATAAGAACTTAGCCCCGTATCATCCTCAAGCCAATGGTCAAGTAGAGAATTCCAATAAAGTGTTGTGTACAATGTTGCCGTCATGCCTGTGAGGAGACAGAGGCATGTATATCTCCAAAAGTTGGGTAAAATGATTGACAATCATTAAACTATTTTCTTCATCCATCTTGCACTCACCTCCATTAATATCCATCATGAAAGGGATCGTTTCCTTGGATTGATTCTTCTTAAGGAGGTCAAACATCTCTTTAGTAGGTTTATCGACATTTCCTGCCCACCAATCTTTAAAGTATATGAGTAGATTCTTTCTTTGAATTTCCTCTTCGTATCTCAACATACCTCTGATTTTTTGGAGGTCGGTTTGGTATTGAGTGTGGCCCAAATTTATTTCTTCCTCAAGATGCATCAAGCTTTGATAAAGATTTTCTCTTCTAGCACGATGAATGTTTTGAAGACTCTTCTGAGTTCTGACCAGGATTTGTTGTATCTTCATGACCACCATCCTCGAGCATCTAGCTAGCAAGGAGCGGTTGGCAAAGGCCTACTCCAAGCTGTGATAATCTCTTGTTGGACTGAGGGGAGTGTGCAGGTAAATGGATAGGCATGAAACCATGGGGATTTCTTGAGATCGATGACTGGTTTGAAGGTAAGCACCATAGGTCACTGATCAGAAACAACAAAGTCCATAGATTGGGAGAGGGAAGGGAGACCCCAATTATTTATGATATTCTGTGCAATATAGCTTCTGTCAAGTCTAGCCTTCCTCAAGTTGACTCAAGACTAGAGGTTCGACTAAGCGAAACTAATCTCATCTTTGATCTCCCTTAGTGATTGCCAACTGGAAATCCTTTCTAAGACGATATTGGGAGCATAAATGGAGCCAATGGTGAACTGTAGAGGACCCCCCAAAGGTAGCGGCAATCTAGTGATGGTTTAGATCCTCTTGGGAATCCAAGAGTCTGGCAAAACAATAGGAATTAATGCTGATAGCCAAGCTACCATTTCCCCTAGTATGCATGGTAGAGATCCAAAAATGGGACGACGAAATACATTTCAGTCTCTTTTGAAGATCCTCCCCATTAATTTTGATCTCTTGAAGACAAATGAAGTTTGGGTTTAGAATTTTATCATGGATCCATTGGTCAATAACAGTTGCTCTTGAGGGGTCAAACAACCCTTTAACATTAAAACAAACAATCATCATTATTGGAGGTTAATACCTTTATGAGGAGGGGCCTTGCCTCTCTTTTCCTTGTTTTTTTTATCATCGTTTTTCTTGGAGGTGTATGGATCTTGACATAGAAGTTTACTCTTAAGGGGACCTTTCCATGGTATCTCAGTCAATTGTTTTCCTTTTTGAGGAGTTTTCTTCTAAAACAAGTCTAGTATCCTTTCAGGAATTATGGACCCAATGACTGAGCTTTTGCTATCCTGGTTTTCTTCATTGGTTGTAGTGATTTCATCCTCTTTGTTAGTGGTGTATCCTTCATGATTTTCTTCCTAGCAAGTGGAATCCTCTAGAGTTTTTCCATTATTGTGATGGACAAAGAGATTTCTTCCCCTTGGGTAATCCAATTCATTGACCGCCTTTTCCAAGTTGCAAAGAAAATTTGTTTTCGAAGCCATGCAAGAGGGTCTCAGTTGTCCCCTTAGGACTTCTTCTCCTTCACCTCACTTCTGTGAAGCTTTCTGGGTCAGTCTACATGACTTGTGTTTCCTTCTCTTTCTCTACTTCTCAAGGAAGACCTTCTGACATGTTCTAGGCCACTAAAGCTTCTTTAATCTCCGCTTCATTAGTTTTTTTCCTTAATTTGCTTATTCTTAATCGGTGTTTCTTTTGAAGGACAATATTTTATTCTATGCCCTTGCAATCCACAGTGAAAGCATGCGTTTGGAAAATTCTTGTAGATAATCTCCTTCTCTAGGGTTTTCTCTTCTCCAATATCTATGGAAATTTTCAAGGGGAGAACTTTGTTAAGATCTGCTTTCACACAAATCTGTAGGTGTCATCTCGCATTGAACGAGTGTTTTGCACCCTCATAGATGAAAGCTCCAACGTCTTCTCTCGAGGCCAAGGGGCTACTAAAGGGTGAAACAATTGCCCTTATGAACCCATATAGGTAAAAGGGCAGGTTTGGGAGCTCAATCTAGAGTGGATAACAGAGAGGCTTTCACCTATTTTGGATTTGAGAAGAAGCATGCCAAGAAGCCTTATAGCGTATCAAGAAACGGGAAGAGTGGATACGACAAAGGGATGAATGATATTTACAGGGAGAGGAACCTATACCCATAGCTAACTACCAAGTCAATAAGGAAAATATTGAGAACATAAGCATCTCACAACCATACTTAAACCTAGGAAATAGAACGAAAGAGTACTAGTAAATAGATGCTTTGATTAACTCAGGAGCGGCCCTAACCTATATACGAAGGAAGTTAATCACACATCTTCAAACAACCATAAGTCCCCTAAAGCATGCATGATAGGCATTGGAGGCCAAGTTATAAAATGTGTTGGAGAAGCCCTAATATCCCTTCACCTAGGAAATTCCACTATGGAGCAAAGAGTTTTGGAGTGCAAAGACGGACCTAATTGAAAATCTTATCCTAGGGAAAAACTGCATTATCGAGATCGAAGTGAGCATTCATTTAACACAAGGATACATGTCAGCCAAAATAGGACGTAAGGAAATCTTTAGCTTGCTGGAAGAAAGACCTTCTCATATTCATGTGATTATCAAACTTAAGGAAGAAAAATTAGAAAAGGAGTTAGAAAATGAATCAATAGAGTGCACGTCCAACAAATGCCCTAATCTAGAATTGCCTACAAATACGGATGTGTTGCATGATGATGTGATCTCCTTTCTCAAGAAAGATGAATCTAAGAGAGAAAGTGAGGACAATGGATGTCTACGGTTCGAACATCACATCCATGTAATAGTCATCTACAATGGGTACGGAGGGATTGAATGACTAAACAAGATAAACCAACATAGAAGCAAATCAGCCACTCTGTAAAGCCAAAAAGAGACGACCATTATTCACCATCATAATAAGAACCACCAGGACTTCTTCGTGTTTGTCTTCCCAAATCATTAGTAGCAACCCAAAAGACACAACAACGCATATGGATCCCAAAGAATATTAGACAAACTGCAACTCAAGAACTCGAGAGACTTGACGAGCTATCATGCCTACAAAGTGAAGCAACGAAGCCCAAAAAGACTCATCAAAGGTACAAAAGGAACAAAACATCAAACACTTAGACTTCAAGAAAGAAGGAGAAAAGGACCAAAGAACAAATACGGATGTGTTGCATGATGATGTGATCTCCTTTCCCAAGAGAGATGAATCTAAGAGAGAAAGTGAGGACAATGCTTCTAAATCCATCTACTCCAAAAGAAGATCATCCACATGGATGTCTACGGTTCGAACATCACATCCATGTAATACTCATCTACAATGGGTACGAGGGATTGAATAACTAAACGAGATAAACCAACATAGAAGCAAATCAGCCACTCCATAAAGACAAAAAGAGACCACCATTATTCACCATCACAATAAGAACCACCAAGACTTCTTTGTGTTTGGCTTCCCAAATCATTAGTAGCAGCCCAAAAGACACAACAACACATATGGATCCCAAAGAAGATCAGACAAACTGCAACTCAAGAGCTCGAGAGACTTGACAAGCTATCATGCCTATAAAGTGTTGGTGCACTTCAAGCCTTCACACATTGGCTTGGAACCATTGAAGGATATCTTCATTTGAAGCAAGGACCATAAGAACTTATGCTTATAAGTTCTTATCTTTTTACTCATTATAAAAGTCTATATGACTTGGCATTTACATATAATCACTTTAATCACCTACCTACTTGATTGTATTCGTGGAAAAGTAGATGGCTTAGTGGAGAGAATATCTCCCTACTTTTAGTAGAGATATTCTAGGGAGCCTACATTTGAATTTCAAATTCAAATGATCACTCAACTCATATAAAAGTGGAAAGAAAAAACTCGCGGGTGTGTCACTCACTTTAGCTCACTCCCCGAGGCATTCTATTGTTGTAACTGTGTGTGTGTTAGTGCTACTCCATAGCCTACACCACCACACCTCAATTAGCTATGCTTGTCATGCTAATGAGCTTGTATAATCATATCAATCAATAGATATATACACATTCATCATATCTGGTTCTCTGTGTTTTCTACTTCAAGTCTGTCAAATTCCAAGGAGAATTTCTCAGTGCTCACTGAACCAAATCAAGAGTTTAATAGCTCCTTGGAACCAGCTCAAGGTCTTCTACAAGCATACAAAATTTCAGAAGATTTCATTCAGCCATTTTTGAGAAATCGGCTTCGAAGTCACCTCTGGTCTATCTCTGCAACTCTCCTAAAAAGTCGGGGGTAATCATAATTTTGCTAAATCAATTTCTCTGGATGTGGTCTATCATTTCTTCTCATTCCACTTGCAAATGGTAGCTTATTAAGGTACTTTAATACTCCCAAAAGGAATTGTTTCAATTGCAAGTGTGCTGGTCACACTGAGCATAACACTGAGCAGGTATCATTACAGAAATAGCAAGTTTTCTAGAATTTGTGAAGTGCAAAGTTGTCTGTTTTGATTTGGTCATTACACAAATCATTTGCAAAGCACATATATGCTTTCTTGGTATCATTTGAAAGCTCAAGGTGTGTACTAAGCATTTCTGGAATCAAAGGAGGGCTGGTGTGAAGCAGGTATAGCAGCACCAACTCATTTCTTGAGTGCATCCAACCATCACACCCAACAGTGGTATCAGAGCAAAACAAGGTAAACATGGGAGATGGATTTCCTTCATTCATTGACAAATTGGACAGGAATAATTACCAAGCTTGGTCATTGAGAATGAAGACCTATCTACAAGGAAGGAGCTTATTTGGATACATATCAGGAGATGAGGAATTGCCTTCATTCAAGACTAGAGGACTACCCACAAAGGATGAACATGAGAGGCTCAACCAATGGTGTGCAAAAGATGCTTTGGCAAGGTCTTACCTTCTTAACTCTATATCTGATTTTCTTTTACCTCATGTAAGGAATTGTAAGACTTCCCAAGAGACTTGGGAAACCTTGTCAAACTACGTTTCTTCCAACACAAGGGCCAGGAAGAATCAACTATGGATTGAATTCACAACTCTTAGGAAGCAACCCAAGCAATCAGTCTCAGAATATGTGACAAAGATTAAAGATGTGGCAGACCAATTAGTAAGCATTGGAGAGGAGATTGAAGAGGAGCAAATAGTGAGGCAAGTAACAAATGGACTCAAGGCAGATGATAAGTGGGAAAGGTTCACCACTGCAATGGACCTCTATATGGACATGCATACCCCAGATCTCACAACACTCATGGGCCAACTATTCACACATGAAGCAAAGTTTACAAAGTCAGGAGATCAATCAAAAGGTAACAACCCCTCTGCTCTCTATACTGATAAGAAAGTTAAGGATAAAGGTAAAGGGAAGAAACAAGATGAAGAAGGCTCTACCTCTCAAGCTAATTATGCAGGGAGAGGTAGATCATCAAGAGGCAGGGGCAGAGGAGGCAAGTCAGGTAGGGGGAGACCCTATAATTCATCACCATGCAACATTTGTGGATTGTCCAATCATACCACAGATGAATGCTACAAGAACTACAAGAATCAGAGAGGAAGAGGCTACTCAAGAGGTGGATACTCTCAAGGGAGAGGCAGATTCAACCAACATCAAAGCTACAATGGATACAACAATCAATACAACAACAACTACAATCACAATGGTAACTACCAAGGTGGATTCAGAAACAGAAGAGACTACAACAACTACACAGAGGAGCAAGATGACTCCCTATTGATCATGAATATGACCTCCAAGGCAGGTACAAATGATGATCATTTATTTTATATTGACTCAGGATGTTCTAACCATGTAGCTGGCAATGTGGCACTACTTTTTGATTTGGAAGAGCCCAAGGGCAAACATCAGGTACAAACAGGTGATGACACTAAACATTCTGTTGTTAAGATTGGAAATGTGAAGACATGTGATGGAGACCAGAATCTATTGAGCAGGGTACTCTATGTACCAACCATCACCAAGAATCTAATGAGTGTTGGTCAGATTGTGGAGAAAGGTTTGCAGGTCAGATTCACACAACATGGAGCATATGTGGAGGACCCAAGACATGGATTCAGAAGGATAGCCAAAGGGGAGAAATCAGGTAGATTGTTTACTTTTGAGCTAGAAGACACCAAGAACATTGGTTTGTATAATTACAAGGATCAAACATTTTCAGAGTTAGAAATATGGCACAAGAGGTTAGGTCACATAGGTGAAAGAACCCTAAAGCAAATGTGCAAGGATCAATGTGTGCTTGGGATACCTAATGTATCCAAGCAACACATGATTTACAAGTGTGGAGCATGTCAGTTTGGTAAGTCTCACAGGTTGCCCTATTCAAGGAAAGGTTTCATGCATGAAGACTACCTAGACTTGGTACACACAGATGTTTGGGGACCTAGCAAGGACCCTTCCATTTCAGGATCAAGGTATTATGTGTCCTTTATTGATGACTATAGCAGGTGGACCATTTTATACTTTATGAAGCATAAAGATGAAGTGTTTAATTGTTTCAAGAGGTATCTTGCACTTGTTGGTCATTGGTTTCAAGACGATCAACTTGCTGGAGAATATCTTTTCTTAGTGACAATAAAGATCATGGACATTGCCCTTCAGTTCCCAGTCATGTCCCAAGATTTCAAAGTCATACATCAACTCCCATCAACCGTGTATATAATTACAAAGGCAGGTATTCAAAAATACTTTGAACTACCACTTTACAAACCGGACTTCCAACGATGCACTCAAGTGATGAATACCCTCCAATCGGCCTTACACAACCCCTTAGTGCCAGAGGCAAGAGTTCTAGATGTAGTAGGTGAATGGGTAATCATCCAATTCACTCATGACTTGATCAAAGAAGCTTTTGGATGGGAAAAGGGTGGGAACACAGACCTGGAGGATGAAAGTCGAGGAACCAAGACCCGAACATTCATGGATATGAATCATATAGATATAGAGGAAGAAGTCCATCTGATTTGCCAACAGTTTTGCTTTCCAAACATGCATCGCTACACAACACCACAGAAAATCATAGTGCAACTTTTATCTCATTCTATCAAACAGATTTGCAATCAAGTGAACATGAAATCATACATCCAAGAGCGTCTATTTGAAGCTAAAAAGCAATGGAACCACAAAAGTTTCTTGAATGGAAGCGTAACGTTGACCATACTCATATACCATGCATTAGATATTTGGGAACATCCGAAAGAGATGCCTTCATCTTAAGAGATGGATAAGTATGCTAAGTTAGCCACTGTTCCAAGGAAAAAGAAGGGAGTAAAAGTGATGGAAGAGGCCGAAACCAGCTCACAACCAAGGATGAGAGGAACCAAGAGATTACGAGAAATGATGAACGCAGAAGAAACACTTCTTGATTCAAAGAGAATACACGTACTTCCAAGGACAAAGATTGAAGACACCACACCCATAACGGAAGAGGAGCTCGAGGAAGCAATGGAAGCAACTCATCAATACATGGAAGGTCAAGTAAATCTGCCTGTACAAGGGCATCACTACCATCAGTCCCATAAAGAAAATGTGCAAGGGAAGAGACTAACGAAAGTCCATAGAGAACTCAGACTCGTGAACTTTAGTTCATCTTCAGATACTGAAGAAGATCAAGAGCCGTCCATGATGAATGTGGACATCAAAAGTGATTCAAAAGATGATGGCAATTGGGATGAATTGAATCAAGTCGTGGACTCCTTTGGAGAGGAAGGTGCAAAAGTAGATCAAACTCTTGATGACACAATCATGGACACAACAAGGCAAGGATCATCTAAAGAAGAAATTCATGTATTCAAAATGAATGAAGAGACCAAGATTCAAATCACAAAGCACTTAGATGGAGAAGCCCGAGTGAAGAGTCCAAAGGAAGAGAAAGAACAAAAAGAAGTGGAAGAGACAAAGACATTCACTCCAATCTAGGTGGTAGTAGAGCCTTCTCCTTTAGATGGTACATTTCAAGGAGTCATGCTAACTTCTGGTCTGTTAATGGCTCCATGTATCGTTTGACTCTGCATCCACTTATGTAATTGGGAAGTATATCTCTATCTAATGTGGCTAGATTTACCGCTCCACTCGTTGAGATTCTATTGATCAATAAGGGTTCATATCCACGTTGTTGTAGTTTCTTGGCATGTTGTTTCAATGTATATACAAGAATTAAAGTCTCCTTCCTTTAAGCCTTTGTCTTTGATATGTGCATCATATTGTTGCGCTACTTGTAGAGTAGGAACTAGAAAGTCAATAGGTAAAATTGCATTTTGTCCATAGACTAGATTAAACGGAGTAGTTCCAATGGCTATCTTGTAAACCATCTAGAAGGCCCAAATTGGATTATGCAATTGTTTGTTCCAATCTGACCTTCCATTGTTGACTATCTTTGTTTTAATCCATGTGAGGAGATATGCCAAGAGTCCATTAGTAATAAGGACTAGCACTCGATATTCTATCTTCTTACAAGTCCAAGCTCAAGCTTGATAAGTGCTATATTAACAACATAGATCCGGTACTTTGGTTAAGAAAATTACAATCTTATTGATAGAATTAAAAATTGAGTGCTTATTCAATTTACTAATGGGATCGTTAGAAGAGAAGATCCGTTCCGTTCACAAAAGTCACAAAGTTCTTTGATATCAATCATCATTTCATACTTTCTTCCTTCCTCCTTTTAAGCAAACGCCAGTTTACACGATCAACTCATACAAATAAACCATATGACATGGTCGCAATATAAATCGATGGTCCTCAAGTAGTATGCTAGAGGACATGGACAAAGTGACTTGTAGGTCCTTCCTGAGGTGGGTTCATATACCCAAAGACCATCGGATTCTCGAGATCAAAAGAGAGTTTGAGTGACAATATGATGATCTTTCTGAGCACGATAAGAGGTGCATAAGTCATGAAAGGGTATTGTTGTTTCTTCGAACAATCGATGTTAAAGCCCGAGAAGAACTAATTCCACTTCTATAAGATATAGACTCCAACTCAGGGCTCACAGAAGATTGGATGCTTGTCCACGAAGCTGTGAGGAGATACGTGAAGAAACAACAAACAATTGAGAAATTTCTAAATGATTGGAGAGTTGATCTTAAAGCAGATGAAAATTATAACCAGACTCCAAGCATTTTATCAATTGTGGATAACATTCAAGTCCATAAAGTTGTAGATACCCCACTTGGGCATGAAGTAGATATGCATGGGCTTGACATACATACTGATGATGGGAAATATGAAGAAACTTCTAAAAGTGCGCTAATATGACCTCTAAGGTTACAAGGTGCCAAGATCTTGTAGACTTCTCTACAATGATCACATCTTCAAGCGTT
Organism: Ceratopteris richardii; assembly: GCA_020310875.1. NCBI lineage: Eukaryota > Viridiplantae > Streptophyta > Polypodiopsida > Polypodiales > Pteridaceae > Ceratopteris > Ceratopteris richardii. Next base: position 187,117,956 of record CM035413.1, read on the forward strand.
GTATATACACAAACTTTGATGATGGAAGGGCAAAGGAGCATGTGGAAGCCAATCAAAATCAAATCAAACAAAAACCAAATACAAAACAAAAAGAAATCAACAAAAGTCATCAAGGAAACAAAATGAGGCTTCTCTTGTCCTATTAAATGCTTTGCATCCATTGGAGGATAAACAAACAAATCAAGAAAAAACTCAAGATATAAATAAAGAGTTAGAGAAATGTATGAGACTTAAAGGTGATCAAATGGAGATAAAAGATGAAATACATATAGAGAATCTAATGAATCTATGCGAAAATCAAGAACAAGATAGTTCCTTAAATGATGAAATCAAGAAATATTTAAGGAATTATTTGATGCCATCTGAGAGTGAAACATATCTTCAAGCATATGATTCAAATATGAATTATGACCAAATGACTAGTTTGTATGAAGAGAATGCAAGTGAGCATGATGCTAACAAGGAGGGCATGCCAAAGATGAGTCTTCTACAAAGAAGATCATGATGAGAGATCTAAGGAAAGAGTAGTTGGAGAACAAGTCCATGATATGCATTTGGTTGATGCCACATTAAACATATGTTCAAGAATGCATGAAAATGATCTTGTTCATAAGCAAGAGGATAAGCTATTGGCTAGATTTCATAGTAAAGAAATGTATGCAAGTAGGGCCACACTCTATGAAGAGGTGCATTCCGATGGGAATGATGACTATGATGAGCTAAATCCATTTTCGAAAGAGCTTCGGCATGAGGAGATAGATGTGAAGTTCATTGAAATGTATGCAACATATAGAGTACAACAATGCAATTCCTTCATGTTTTCTAAAAATGTTGTTGCAAAGTTCAAGCCTACAGATTTGGCTAGAAGTTCATGAACAATAGAAGCTCAATGGAAACCATTGCTATGAAGACTTTACCTTTTACCATTTGTAAAAACTTGTTTAACTTGAAAGAATATTTTTAGCTACCTACAAACTCGTGGAGTTTGTTGGATGGAAAAGTCACGACCTTATTTGGAGAGAATAATTCCTAGATTGGTGGATCATTTTAGAGAGAGCCAAAACTTGAATTCAAATTCAGATTTGAATGTAGCACTTATAAAAATGATTTGTAAAAGTTGTTGAGTGTGACTCTAATTCTCGAGTTCTCCATTGCCATATTGTAAGAGAGTGAGGTCTACATTGTAACCTACACTACTCATCATCATTAGCCTATGATCTTGTACAACATTGTTCATTGATACAATAGTTCTACATTGTTCATCTATGATCTCTCTATCATAGTCATTCATAATAGTCAAGTTATAGTGCTCATATCTCAATCATTCCTTAAGCATTTTCAATGTTCTATAGCTTTTTGGAATAAGCTCAAAGTTCTATACGTGCTCACAAATTTTGAAGGAAATCCATTCAGCCAATTTCGAGAAAAGCGCGTTGAAGAACTCACTAGTCACACTTTGTAGAGGTCCTAAAAAATCGGGGGTAATGATTTGATTGCTAAATTGATTGCTCTGTGTATAGTGTATCATTTTAAGTGATTCCACTTGGAATCATTAGATCATTAAGCTAATTTGATACCTCTAAAAGGAAGTTTTGTAATTCCTGCTGTAGTGGAAGCACTGAGCATAACAAGCAGCAAGTGTGTGAAGAAAAATAGAAGGTTTTCGTTGATTTCTCAACTTGGAAGTAGTCTGTTTTGGTTCAATCATTTCTCATATCATTTCCAAAGTACATAGGCACTTGTATAGTTTCATTGGAAAGCTAAGAGGGCTCACAACACAACTCTAAAGCTACAAGGGGCTAGTACAAAGCAGGATTTGGTAGTACCTACTCATTTCTTGGAGTGTCCATCCATCTTTCCCAACAGTGGTATCAAAGCAAAGCTAAGGTAAAATGGGAGATGGTTTTCCTTCTTTCATTGATAAATTGGATGGGAACAACTATCAAGCATGGTCCTTGAGGATGAAGACATACTTGCAAGGAAGGAGCCTTTATGGATATATCTTAGGAGATGAGGAGATGCCCATATTCAGAAGCAAAGGACAACCTACAAGAGAGGAGCATGAAAGACTCAACACATGGTGTGCCAAGGATGCATTCGCAAGGTCTTAATTACTTAACTCAATCTCTGATTGTCGTCTTCCACATATTAGGAACTATAAGACATCCCAAGAGACTTGGGAAACATTGACTTCATATTTTTCTTCCAACACAAGGGCTAGGAAGAACCAATTGTGGATTGATTTTACCACCGAAAGAAAGCAACCCAAGCAAGGCATCTCAGAATATGTGACCAAAGTCAAAAATGTAGCTGATAAATTGGCAAGCATAGGAGAAGAAATTCAAGAAGAGCAGATTGTAAGACAAGTAATCAATGGTATTAAAGCTGATGACGAATGGGAGAGCGCCACAACTTCCATGGAGTTGTACATGGACATGCAGATTCCAGATCTTACCACACTCATGGGGCAACTCTTTACCCATGAATTCAAGCTCAAGAAGAATGGAGATTCATGAAGAGGTTATAGCTTTTCTGCCCTATACACTGATAAAAGTAAGTCCAAAGAGAAATGGAAGAACAAGAAGGTTGAAGATGAAGGAACTACCTCCCAAGCCAACTATGCAGGGAGAGGTAGAACCTGAAGCGGAAGGGGCAGAGGAGGTAAGCAAGGTAGGGAGAGACCTTATAACTCCTCATCATGAAATATTTGTGGATTGTCAAATCATACTACAAATGAGTGTTACAGGAACTTCAAGAATCAGAGAGGTAGAGGATATCAAAGGGGTGGATATACACTGTCAAGAGGAAGATTCAATCACCATCAATGATAAAATAATTACTACAACAACAAATACAATAGCAACTATCAAGGAGGCTACAAATCAAGGAAGGATTACAACAACTACAAATAGGAGCAAGAAAGTTCTCTTTTGATTATGAATATGACTTCAAAACCAGGTATAAATGATGACCATCTCTTCTACATTGACTCAGGATGCTCAAACCATGTGGCAGGCAATGTAGCTCTTCTCTCTGACCTTGAGGAACCAAAGGGTAAACATCAGGTACAAACAGGTGATGACACCAAGCACTCAATGATTAAAGTAGGGAATGTTGAGACCTCTGATGGAAATAGAAATCTATTGAGTAGGGTTCTATATGTACCTACAATTACCAAGAATTTAATGAGTGCTGGATAGATTGTGGAAAAGGGTTTGTAGTTCAGGTTCAATCAATATGGAGCATTTGTGGAGGATCCCCAACATGGATTCAAAAGAATTTCCAAAGGAGAAAAGACAGTTAGATTATTTACTTTTGAACTTGAAGATACAAGGAATATTGCACTCTATAGCTACAGAGACCAAACACTATCAGAACTTGAAATTTGGCATAAGAGATTAGGGCATATTGGTGAGAGAACCTTAAAACAAATATCTAGAGATCAATGTGTGCTTGGGATACCTAATGTATCCAAGCAACACATGATTTATAAATGTGGTGCTTGTCAGTTTGGAAAATCTCACAGGTTACCCTTCTCAAGGAAAGGCTACATGCATGAGGACTACCAAGAGCTTGTCCATACAGATGTATGGGGACCAAGTAAGGATCCCTCAATCTCTGGATCAAGGTATTATGTATCGTTCATTGATGATTATAGTAGGTGGACTGTATTGTACTTTATGAAGCACAAAGATGAAGTATTCAGTTGCTTTAAAAGGTATCTTGCACTTGTTGAGAACCAAAGAGAGAGAAACCTAAAGAGATTAAGGTCAGATGGAGGAGGTGAGTACTTCTCAAATGAATTTGATGCATTCTTGCAGGCCAAGCGAATCAAGAGAGAAATTACAACAAGGTATACCACTCAGTAAAATGGGGTGACAGAGAGGAGAAATAGATTAATTGTTGAAACAGCTAGGTCAATGTTAAATGAGAAAAAATTACCTAATTACTTGTGGGCAGAGAGTGTATCCACTACCACTTATCTTGTAAACAGGTTGCCATCCAAATCACTTGATGTGATGACCCCATATGAATCATGGCATGGTAGAAGACCTTCACTTGATCATTGTAGGATCTTTGGATGTGTTGCTTATGTGCATATCCCTTCTCAAATAAGAGGTAAGCTAGACCCTAAGGTAGAGAAGTGCATCTTCATAGGGTATGACTTAAATAAGAAAGGATACAAGGTCTACAATCCTTCAAACAAAGGATTCATGGTTAGTAGAGACGTTGTCTTTGATGAGAATGACTCTTGGTTTGAAAGTGAATGCAGGAAAGTAAAGCTACCTTATGACTTGGAAGAGGGGTTTCCAAGCCTCATATGGAGGAGCCTAATCAGATTGAAGACATCAACTTAGATGATGAGGACATCATCAACATAGAAGAATTCAAGGCATGGAAGTCCAAAGGCAGAGTCAAGATGAAGAAATTAGAGGATATACCTGAATCATCCAACCAAGCAATCAGAAGATCACAAAGGGAGAGCAAGAAGCCAATCGGATATGGGTATGACACTTCCTTAGTTACTAAGCACTTTATTTATCTTGCAAAAGACTTGTCATTTGAAGAGCCATCATCATATGAAGAAGCAAAGAACAAGGCGGAATGGAAGGAAGCTATGGATGAAGAAATTAAAGCACTCAAGGAGAATGATACTTGGGAACTAGTACCAAAGAAGGAGTCTATGAAGGTAATTGGCTCTAGATGGATCTATAAGATCAAAAGAAATTCTGATGGATCAATAAGCAGGTACAAAGCTAGACTTGTAGCTAAGGATTTTGCACAAACCCAAGGAGTTGATTATGAAGAAACCTTCTCACCTGTGGCCAAAATGCCAACCATCAGGGTATTAGTAATTGTGGCTGCATCAAAGAATTGGAACATGTATCAATTGGATGTAAAAAAATGCATTTCTAAATGGCTGGATTTCAGAGGAGGTATACATGTCTCAACCTCCTGGATATGAGGACCCAAACAAGGTAACACATGTATGTAAGTTGAACAAAGTTCTTTATGGATTGAAGCAGGCACCTAGGGCATGGAACCATAGGTTGGTTACATACCTTCAGGATCAAGGATTTATCATGAGCAAAGCAGATACATCTCTGTTTGTCAAAAGAAGTAATTCAGAGGTGATATATGTATGTGTAAATGTTGATGATATCATACTCACATGTAATGGTGTTAATGACATAAAACAGATTAAGAATCAAATGATGCAGGAGTTCAAAATTAGTGACCTTGGATCACTAAAATATTTTCTTGGACTTGAGTTAGTCTATACTAACTCTGGAATTTATATTACTCAGAGAAAGTATATACAGGACATGTTGAAGAAATTTCATTTGTAGGATGCCAAAATTGCAAGTAATCCAATGGAGGTAAATCTAAAATTAAGTGGTCATGAAGGTGATGTGCTTGAGAACATTGCAGGTTACCACAACATAGTGGGAAGCTTGAACTATGCTACATTGACAAGGATTGATATTGCTTATGGAGTAAGTGTTCTAATTCACTTTATGCACAAACCTAGGGTACCTCATTTGGAAGCTGCCAAAAGAATTTTGAAGTACCTTAAGGGAACTCAAAATCAAGGATTGTACTTTCCTTATACCTCAGACTTGGACATCAAGATATATTCAGATGCAGATTGGGCAGGTTGCAAAGATGATAGAAGGAGTACCTCAGGATACCTATCTTTTGCAGGTAACAAACCTATTTCATGGTCTTCAAAGAAGCAACCTACTGTTGCTTTATCTTCTACAGAGGCAGAGTATAGAGGATTGGCCAATGCTACTCAAGAGGCCATATGGATCAGATTGTTGTATACAGACTTAGGTTTTCATACTACATCTCCATAGATTTTTGAAGATAATACAAGCTCATTACATCTTGCAGCAAATCCTATTTATCATGCTTGGACCAAACATATAGAGGTCCACTATCATTATGTGAGAAGAGAAGCTATTGAGCAAGGAAATTCAGTTGGCGTATGTATCAACTAATATGCAATGTGCAGACTTGTTAACTAAAGCATTAGATGGTACAAAACTTTGCAGGTTCAAGTCAATGATTGGATTACGGGACATTCATGAAGATTGAAGAAGAAGACCAAGCCAAAATGTTTGGCTTGAGGGGGAGCTATTGGTGCAAAGTTCAAGCCTACACATTTGGCTAGAAGTTCATTCAATGGAAACCATTGCTATAAAGACTTTACCTTTTACCATTTGTAAAAGCTTGTTTAACTTGAAAGAATATTTGTAGCTACCTACAAACTCATGGAGTTTGTTAGATGGAAAAGTCATGACCTTATTTGGAGAGAATAATTCCTAGATTGGTGGATCATTTTAGAGAGAGCCAAAAAGTTGAATTCAAATTCAAATTTGAATGTAGCACTTATAAAAGTGATTTGTAAAAGTCGCGGAGTGTGACTCTAATTCCCGAGTTCTCCATTGCCATATTGTAAGAGAGTGAGGTCTACATTGTAACCTACAATACTCATCATCATTAGCCTATGATTGTCAAGCCTATGAGCTTGTACAATATTGTTCATTAATACAATAGTTCTACATTGTTCATCTATGATCTCTCTGTCATAGTCATTCATAACAGTCAACTTGTACTGCTCATATCTCGATCATTCCTTTACCATTTTCAATGTTATATAGCTGCTTGGAATCAGCTCTAAGTTCTCTATGTGCGTAAGAGTTTTGAAGGAAATCCAATCAGCCAATTTGGAGAAAAGCATGTCGAGGCACTCACTAGTCAAACTCTGTAGAGGCCCCAAAAAATCGGGGGTAATGATTTGATTGCTAAATTGATTGCTATGTGTACAATGTATCATTTTAAGTGACTCCACTTGGAATCATTAGCTCATTAAGTTATTTTGATACCTCTAAAAGTAAGTTTTCTAATTCCTACCGTACTCAAAGCGCCGAGCATAACAAGCAGCAGGTGTGTGAAGAAAAATAGAAGATTTTCATTTATTCTTCAACTTGGAAGTAGTCTGTTTTGGTTCAATCATTTCTCATGTCATTTCCAAAGTACATAGGCACTTGCATAGTATCATTGGAAAGCTGAGAGGACCCACAAATCAACTTTGAAGCTACAAAGGGCTGGTACAAAGCAGGATTCGGCAGTACCTACTCATTTCTTGGAGTGTCCATCCATCTTTCCTAACAGAAAATGCTATGAACATGTATTTGATGTATATAATCCCATGTGACATAGCTGATCATCTATACACCTTGAGTCTGAGACATATTTACAAGACAAGGGCTTGTCACGGATTCTATAGTTTGACCCGTTGGTTCATCACATGTCCATAAATAGACTTAAGCATTAGTGTGTGGGTGTATGTTTGTAATTTCCTTTAACTTGCATGTACAAGTATAGACTCTCTTGATATGTAAGTCATTGCAAATACACTAAAACAAGGATATTATGGTTAATGGGAAAATATTTTCAAGAGTTAGTTGTGAAGGTTGTGTTTTGTGAGCAAAGTGATTATCATCTTTGCCTTTATTTTCCATTTTCATCTTTCATAAGTGACCTCTTCATTTTTTAAGATAGTCTTAGTAAAATTTGTTGATAAAAAGTCAGAACTCATTTTGTGTCCTCTCTAATCCATGTTAGGAGAAGATGCCAAGAGTCCATTAGTAACAAGGACTAGCACTCAATATTCTATCTTCTTACAAGTCCAAGCTTAAGTTGGATAAGTGCTATATTAACGACATAGATCCCCTACTTTGGTTAAGAAAATTACTGAAAGAGTGACGATGTTGCAAAAAATATATCCTTCATGGTCGACTTGTCTTTCCTTCATAGAATCAATCTTATTAATAGAATTAAAAATTGAATGCTTATTGAATTACTAATGGGACCATTAGAAGAGAAGATCCGTTCTGTTCACAAAAGTCCCGAAGTTCTTTGATATCAATCATAATATCACACTTTCTTCCTTCCTCCTTTTAAGCAAATGCAGCGACAACGTACATCGCTCCATAGACACTTTTGGTTCAAGGTTAGGATCCATAATTTGATCAAGAATTCCCACAAGTTGATTAGTTCCTTCACTATAGGTTTTGGTCACTTCTGCACCCACTAATTCCTCACCGGCCTCAGTAGTGTCACCGAAGACCAAACCACTACCACCATACTCTACTGTGAATTCCAAATCTTCACCGAAAGTACCAAGCTCAGTACCGGAACCACTCATCAAATTGTCACCGAATCTTACAGGACTCAATTTTGGTATGCTCTGCAACCAAGAAATAAGGAAATGTTGTGGTGCAATCCCACATGTTCATATCATGCCTCCTCCCTCAGATGACTGGCCTTCACTATCACCATGTGGGGGTGTTCCAAATGCACTCTTCACCTTCCAAGGGTGTCTCTTATTCCGGTACTTTGGATAACCTTCACCAGAATGTGTTATAGGCATGAATTAGGAAATCCTTTCTACAGGGGTTCATACGAAACCATTTGCAAAATAAATCTTATACTTGTAGCTTAAATTTCAAGCCTCATGGCCAGCGCTAGTGTTAATGGTTCTCTCTTTATTCCGTGTTGACTCGTTCTAGCAAATTAGGAATAACAAAGATTTCTCCTACAGGGTTCTTGGATTGGATAGGGATCTGTTGAAACAGAGGCCCTATAATATTTTTCCCCACACCCTTATAGAACTTCCATCCCTATTGTTCCTCATAGAATACTATCTATAATGTTACTGAACTCGATTACAAGTTTACACAACCATATTCAACTTCCAAAATGTAACCAACTCCTATGCTTCCGCAACACGAACACTCTTCCACCACTCCCATTTCATTTACAGTAGTCATTACACATAAAAGTATACAGCAATGAACATTAACATCCTTTGAAAGACTGTAACTTTCATCGATGTTTAACCAAAAATTTAATGTATGGTTATATACTTCACTTAATATCAAATACTTGATTGACATGGATGAGCACAACCTCAAATCACACTTCAACTCAGAATATAAGTCGAAATGCAGCAGTTCGATCGTTATGCCATGTGCAGTCTGGCAAGGACCTATCGTGTGTCTCCATCGCTGCTGAGCAAAATGAACATAACTCTTTTCATATTAATCATTCAAAAGGTTACATCGCTTCAACCCTTTTAGAGTGCTTCATTAACATAATTACAAAAATATTATGAATAATACATAAACTATCTAGTGGCCTAAAAATATGTAAATGTGTCCATGGGAGTGTGTAGATATGTAAATAATCAGATTATTAATATCTAGTACCTATTTTGCTACACAATCAGATTCTGAACAATCAAAGGAATTCCACCATCATGGCCTAATCATGCAAGGACTGCTAACTATAAGTATATCAAATTTTTAATTCTAATATTTGATAAATACATACATGACTAATATATGTTTTTTTATTGTTGTATTATAATCGTATTCTAATCAATTAGAGGGTACTCCACCACTGCCTCTCCATGCAATGACTTCACATGTGTTGTTCGATAGGAATTCTCATGAGTTTGTTTCATCAACAACGTATTATATGTTGGTGTAATTTTTGCAATGGCACATATCCAAGACCAAGATTCGAATGTATTGAACGTGAGGTAGATTATGGCATTTTTGAGCATGCACCACCACATGATCAATGTGATAATGTTTTGGTATGTATTGATGTCATAAACTAATATCATTATTTTATTTGAAATCCTATACAAAATAAAATTATATATAATATAAAAGAATATTTGCTCGATAGTGATGATGATGATGATGATTTTCCTACTAATAATGTTAGTATACCTTATACACATTACAAATATTCCATTTATACATTACAAATGGAGGATTTCTAAAAAACTCTACCTCTTGGTTTACAGACTGAAACAGTTGGGGATTATCCATTGCCAACTCGTGATCATCCTCTAGTACAAACATAAAATAGAAAAAGATTTGGAGGATGGCATAAAGGACCACTTCCTTTAGATGGAGAGGTTTTTAACTTTTGGGGTAATCATTATATTATTGCTCCCTCCACTATCACTTGTGTTGGTCGTGGTCTCTTTATTGTAGAGGATTTGTATGTGCCTCCAAAATCTTAAGTCGCTCTTATGTCATTTTGTGATCCTATATATAGATGGGGAGATTGACATCAACTTACATGTTATGTCCAAAGGATGAGTACTTATGGATTATGCTTGAATGCAACTTCTCTTGCTAGTAGAGGGATTACACATGTAGAAAATGAAAGGTTATATATTCAAGAAAGACCTTAGATGCATGAAAATATAGCATGTTTAATAAATAGAAGTCAAGGATATTATAGTTCAATGACTAATTGCACATTGAGGAGTGTGAAAATAGTCATGAATCACAGCACATGAGTAGAGATTTAGCAAGATACATAGTTTTCAATGCTATTACTTCATTATGTCTTGGTGATGAATTACTAGTGAATTATGGATGGCGTAGACCTCCAAGAGCACCTTTTAGCTAGAGAGCAATGAAAAATTTTTGTCCACCTAGCCTATGTTGCAATAAAAACTTCAATTCATTAAAACTATTTTCAAATTAACTTACATATTTAGATTTGTGTTTTATGTTTATTTTTCATTCATTTATGGAATACTAATTATTTTTATTCATATATGTAGATTCCAATGTAGGATATTGATGATCTTCCACCACACCATTCAAATTTGCCAATATGACCTCATTTATCATAAACATCCATGAGGAGGCTATGCAAAAGTGATCATGTAGAATCTGCAAGATTGAAAGAACTATATTAAAAAGAAGATAAAGTACAAGATTTTTGTGATGATGGTTACAATGATGGCATGAAAGATTTTATTAAGGATTGGCATCAAAATGATAGTGAAAGCATTGA